>VXAD01012654.1:109494-215226 GCA_013399195.1 Dicrurus megarhynchus | reverse complement strand
ACTGTAGTGATTAATAAAGAGGACACTTGGCTATATCTTATTTGGGTAAGAAAAGCCATCTGTTCTTTGAGTTGGGTGGGTTGCCTCACTGGCCTGTTCTTTGAAAAGCTGCTAAATGATCTGAATAAAGTAGAATTTTGAGTAAAGCCCACCAGGATTGTTTGAGAATAATATTTCTAAAAAAATATATATATTTAAGCATGCCTGTTTAATACCTAAGCACAGAAGACCCAGATGAACTACTTGGATCACTAGGTCAGGGACAATATCTTAGCTCCATGTCCAGAACTATTCATGTCAATGAGTTGATTAATGTGTTTCTTTTCATGTTGGCCTCTTAGCCTGTGTTTGCATTATATCTTCACCAGGAATATTTCTTTTTCTTCAGTAACATATATTAAACCACTTCAAATCTCTTGATTTTTCATTCTTCTACTTCATGCTGTCAACCACCTTTGTTAGGTGGTCATAAAGCAGAAAAAAAAGACAAAATTCCCTCCCAGTATTATGTTATTCTTGCACTCTGTTGTTTAATAATGTCTTAACTTGTGTTTTTACCTTTTGAGTGTTTATTTCCCAGATATCTTAAAAAATTTTTTTTTCTAAACTATTTGGGTGAAGAATTTTGAATGAAAAAGGTGTTTGCTTTAATGACTCTGATTCATGAAAAATGCTGTTCTTCCTCAGCTCCTGCTTCTGCAAATACAAACACACATACGAACACACAGAGACACACAAAATATTTTCAGTGTACTCTTTTGGCCACTGTTCTTATTAGAGCTGTAACTTGTACATTTATGTCCAGGCTGGAGCTCATGCAGAAGCAGAGTCTCCCTCCCCTCTGACCTGAGACAATGTCATTGCATGGTGATGACAGAAACAAATTTTTTCAGCTTCTGGACAAAGAAGAAATCTTGCTCTTGGCAACTTGTCATCTTCACAGATTCTCTGTTACATTTCGACAAATCTTGGCTGAGTCTGTGAGTTCTGTAGTATGAACTGCTGCCTAAATTAGTCTGGCAGGTACAACAGATGTGTTCATCAGAAGTTCTTTCTTTCCTGTAGTAATTTAAGACATGGCAGGGTGAGATGTTAAAGAGAAACCTGCCTCTGATGACCAAACCAATTCAAATTTACAGAAGATGGATTAAATCTTTGATTCTACCAACAAGGTAAAGAATACAGTTAATAGTTCTGCAGGTCTTTTCTTCAACTCTTTAACTCATTCTGAGTATTTTACCTTGTTTCGTCCTCACATTGTGTACTTTTGCTGATACTTAAATGTTTCATAGGACTTGTACTCAAAACTCATTCTACTGGCTGAGTTTTATCTGCTGTTCACCATGCCATAGTTTGCAAAAAAACATCTAAAACCTTGTAAAATATTCATAAGAGTAACAATTTCTGACTAGCCTCAAGAATCCCCTTGGTCTCAGCTGCAGAATATGTGGGGCTAATATCCTTTTCAATAATAAATTTGTACTTGCCTCCCCTAAAGTTGTTTAAATAATAATAAGTAAACTGAACTTCAATATCTAGGGTGACATTCTACCGCTTTTTAATATTTACTTTTTTTTTTATTATTATTAATATTGATATGAATGCTTAAACTAGAATTTCTATTAAACATTTTCACAGTTGTGAAAAGAAAAACCAAACCAGTGAAGAGACATATTATTATGTGGAAGTCATAATTTTGAGACAAAAGAAAATATTGTCTGAGATTATAATTGGTCTTTTAACAGACATATGGGTGATTGTGGCCAAACCCATTTTGCAACTATGCAAAGAATAGCAGATGATCCTTTCTGATTTCACATCATGTCACAGAGTACAGTATAACCTTCTTAACTGACACTTTGCTAATCCTCATTCTTTATGAATCTGCACAAAAAATTTGGCAGTGTTTTCACTTCTACTGAGCAAAGATTTAAGATTAGGAAAAAGTGCTGAGAGAATGATTCATGTATTGCTGGGGTGTCACTATCTTTAGAATATGAACTTAGTAGGATAAAGTACATTATTAAATAGCTGACATGTGTGACATACATCCTTATTTCCTATTCTGCTTTCATGCCTGATGAATTTCTAAGCCTGGTACAATATATGGACAACTCAGTAGGTGTTGAAATTGTGCAACTTTACCACATGGGATTCTTCATTCCTCATTGCAGAACCCAGGCATAAACTGGGCATCAAGATTTTGGAGGTTATAGTTTTGTGTGCAGTTGTGGTACATGAGCTGCACGGTGCATCTGCTGAATCATAAATTATAGTTGCAATCATTAATGAGATTCCTCTTTTTCTAGTCTTACAGTAAAACCCATTTTTAGATAATTTTGGGTGATTTGATTAGGAATCTCTGCTTGCAGTGACTTCTACTGAGAGGGATGTCATGGATAATTTTTTTCCCCCTGCATATATTTTTGGATATCAAAACTGGTTGGTTTTAGGACTTCTAAATTCCATTTCAGGATGGGATTGTCTGGAATTCTGAAAATTTGTTGGGGCTTTTAGTTAAAATTAAAAGGCACAGCTGAGTAGTGTGTAGGTTTAAATTAGTACTCTATTTCAATTTAGAGAAGAGTCCCTTACTATAGAGAGAAATATCCTACAAAGTGGTGTCAGATCATAACTTTCCTACACCCTGTCTGGTTCACCTACCTTAATAGGCTCTCTCTCATCCTCCTACAGCTTCATGCATTTTTTTACTGTACTGTAAAGAAATGCTCTCAGGAATGGTATCCTGGATTTCAAAGACTAAATAAGATTTAAGCTTAAAATACTCCCAGTTGCAGGTTTTGGAGGGAGGAAAGCAAGGTGCTATGAAGACAGTGTCATCTAAATGTCAGAAAACATGAGCATCGCTATTTGTTCCAGTCAAAAGCAATTAATAGTGTTTTTTTTTAATTTTTAAGGAATCATGCAGGCTTACTTGTTAATTATGGTCAAGGATCAGTGGTTTGCTTGCCTTCAAAATATTCCTTGAAAGGGTTCTTGGAGCAAAGGTTGTTATAGTTTATGACAAAATAATAAATACATATCCTTCAGAAATTATATGTGTAGTTACTAATGACCATGTGGTCACCCTTAAAATAAATACAGTTCATCATAATTCTTTTTTTTTCCAAACAATTGAAAAATATGTAAATGACACTTGAATTCAAACACGTCTAATGTTAGGAAATTGCTTACTTAGATTTTTTTACATCAAGTTCATGAACTTCATAAGATTTGCCTTACCAGCTCTCCAAGATCACTAGAACAGAGTGTGCCACAATCATGAATTGTTGATCAAATCAAAATCTATATAACATTCATGCAGACTAATTCTAAAATTGTTTCTGAATGAATGATATTATTGAAAGTATGTGTTTCTATTCTTAGCTTTTGCTTAAAAAGTTACCTCATTAAATGAGGAATTACTCATTGTTTTAAGAACAAGACATCTCTTCCTGTTTCATTTAGAATCTTAGAGCAAGGGACATGTAACATCAATCTCATGTGAGAATGCTCACACAGCATTTGTTTGATATTTATATTCTTTTCTAAGTCTCTGGGTAGATACATGACCTTTTCACAATAATATCTAGCACAATGATAACTTTCTGGCATTTGAGAATTGCCTTCCCTAATGTTTAAACAGAATATGTGTGTTGCAATTTAAGTAAAGCACATTTTATTTTTTTCTTGTCCTCTCTGAGAAGTCTGAATAATTGAAGCCTTTTTATAACATCCTTATTGTTATTTCCTGACAATTTATTCTTCCCTGAGTTAGCTTTTCTTGACTCTAAGCATGCTCTTTTACCATCAGCTTCACTTTCCTAACTTTTAATCACTCTCTGTCACTCAAGGTTGTGAACTCTACTTTCTTTGTTTTCTTTTGGAACTGAGTCAAAAGGGTTGAGTCTGGGCCCTTAACAGTGTATAATAAATGGAAGTATACTAATTGCTGATTTTACACATAATGCCCCTAATAATGTAATTCAAATCTCCATTTGCTTTCTTGTTGCCTGTTTTGAAGTATAATCTGTTATCCAAGATATTGGCATTGAGATAGTTATCCTCTATTTTCCACTGTTTCTTCAGAACTCATTATTTGTCTCTATTTAAGTGTCTGTATATATCTTTATTCAACTACATAATTGATGCCAGTCTAATTTTTTCAATTTGTCAAGCTCTTATTATTATTCTTTTCCTGAAACATGTTTAACATTTCATTTCCCAGGCTTTAAATAACTCATAAATTTGATTAGCATACTGCCTTGTTTTCAATTTTCCATCCTAAGCCTTCATTTGAATCCCAAGAATCCCTAACTAGGATTTTCAAGGCCCAGTTCAAAACTCAATAGCCCAACATGGCTTCAGACACTAATGATGTTCCACTCGGACTGATATTTTTACTGGTTGCACATTTCTGTGAGGCAGCTTAACTAATCCCTGATCTCTACATACTTCTAAAGGGTGTTGCAGGTAATTACCAAAACCTCCTGAGGGTATAATCTTCTGTCAGATCAGCTAAAGGGAATTAGCTGAATAGCTGGATATAGTTCCAGGAACAATATGGTGTAATACATCTCTGCTGTGCCTCCTTTGTCTCTATTCCTGCTCAAAGACCTGGAGAAAGACCATTATGGCTGCACTCCCTACTTCCCCATTCCCCACAACACTGTGCCACTGGACTGTGGACTTGCTAGCTGAGACTGAAAGGGCACCAGGGACCCAGCATGACAGCAGCAGTCACTCCTCCATACGTTATTCCCCAGCACTCTTTTAGGCATTGCAAGATGCAGATTCAGACTCAGAGATTTTTGCTTCCATACAAGAATTGCTTCAGCTGATCACTGTGGTTCTGCATCCTTTTTCAGGAAGCCCCTGCTTTATACAACAGCATTTTTAGAAAGTGGTCCATCCAGAGAGCACTGACTCTGCTTTCAGTCAGGAATCAAGCCCATGTTTTTCAAGGTGGATGAAAAGGAGGGCAATCCTCTGTGTTCCCTTCTTGGTCTCTTTTAGACAACACAGGAATAAAGCAACTGTGTGGGGTTTGGAAGCTAATATTGGTGCATGCTTCCAGTACTTAGTATATATATGCAGAATAATCTTCCTGACAGTGAAAACATCTTCAAGCAACCTTGATTCCCAGAGTGCCCGATCCTTATAGCTGGAGATGCCAGGAGAGGAGCAGAGCTATTTCTGCTCTGGTTTCTGCCAAAGCTTTGCTGACAGTGGAAAGAGCTGCAGCTGCTACAAGGAGAGGTAAAAATACCAATGGGTTTACTCTGTGACCTGCAGTGTGAGGGCCTTCTTTCGTGTCCAAATCATGAAGACCAGATCAGACCATAACGTCTTATTGGACCAGGTATAAATAATTTGTGTTGGTGCTCTCTTAGTTTTCGGGAGGTGTTTGTTACATTTTGACACTTTCTTCAACACAGATTTCCCCTCCGTTCGCAATGTCAGGGAGATTTTACTGGTTCCTCCTGATAAAGCCTCAAAGTCTTCCCCTCTTCATGCTATCACTTATTAATAAAGTGTCTTACTAAAGTTACACAGGTTGATTTTTAAGCAAAACACTCTCTGCTTTGTCCTCTGCTCCTTCACCCACAAATTATTTATTTAGATTTCTTTTAGGCTTTCTTCTTGTTAAGACTATTTTAAATACTTTAGGATGACTCTATTCTGCAGTATGAGACAGAAAAAAATACCAGACATCGTCTTGGCTGCTATTTTTTTCAGTTTCTGAATCTCCAGCATGCCAATATAGGACTGACTTGTGAGACAGAAGACTTAAGTGAAAAACATGCTGTGGAACTCAAGAACTGCTGGAGGAAGGAGAGAAGCTCAGCTTAGTTACAATACACTTTGTTCAGGTACATTTGTTGTTAAACTGAAGCGACAGCTAGTCAGGCTAGCATATAAACAGATTAGGCAGAAAGGGGAAGAAAAGGCTAGTCTAGCTGTAAGATTTATTCCGAATTGTTGCCTCTTTGAAATAAAATAGCAACCAAGCAAAGTCAGAAAAATTAAAAATGGGGTGGCGTGTGTGCTGTGTTTTCATTTTGTTTGTTTGTTGTTTTTTGGTTAGTCACCAGACCTTCTACCAAAAATTTTGAGCTTATGGGCAAAATTATTTTTATATTAAACAGATGAATCAAAAAGTCTATGAGAAAGTCCACATAGCCCCAAAGAAGTGAAGAAATCTTACCAGAAAGTTTGGCAAGCAACTAATAGGAGGATTTGAGCAAAATACAGTGGAAAACTTTGCACATGAAATCTGGGCTGGTCATTTTTGCAATATTACAGTGATGGCTCCAAAAGTTTGACAACACTGTTAAGGAAAAATGGAAAAATCAATACAGGCATTGTAAACAACTCTTTTAAGCTTACAGTAGCACAAAGCTGAATTTTGATTTGCTGTATTCCTATAGTTCTTCTTGGCTATTTCCATGTTAGTGTCATAGTGCTTTTAGGTATTTGGAAGCTAACTAAGATTTGCTTTACTGCAATTTAGGAAAGCAACAATTTGAGCATTAGCTAGTTATAGACTAAACTTCTACTTCATCTCAGTGAGATTTCAGGGACTTATCTCAGTAGAAAAACTCAACCTAAATTGTTTTTAATATATTCTATTTCCCTGTTAACTTAGTAGTCACCTGTAACCACAACTTAGATTTTGTGAGTCTCTCTGCTCTCTCCCCAGTAAGAAGCTGTATCAATAACTACTTCGGATTGATTACAAATATAATTCTTGGTATAATAACTAGAAGTGTTGCCAAACTACTGGCACCACTGGAACAGTTTGAAAATTATATAACTCCCAGGTAGTAGGGAGTGTTCTTGCACATCTTTCTTAAAATATGCACAAAAAGACCATCAAATTTCAGATTTTGAGCTAAAAAAACAACTGGGGAGAGGAAGATCTTGCTTTCTGCCAACAGGTTTGGAAGATTAATATTTTCCATCACTCATCTAAGTTTTCTATTAATTTTATTGGAAGAAGTGACCAGGTTCTTTCATCAATAATATAAGAAGTCCTTACATATGTAAAGAACTAAGAAAACATTTTCTGCCATTTTTGTACATGCCTTAGGAATGCCTGTGGATCAAACTGAGTGCGAATATTAATCAGTTAAATGTTGGTAGCATAATTAGTAAACATTCTCACTTACATCTGTAATTGATTATGGACCAACTCAGACCTTTCTGCAAAAATAGTAGTAAAATTTGGGGGCTTTTTATATATATATCTAGTTAACACCTTGAGCAGAAGGCTTTCTTACTCTATTTCATTTTTTCCCCAAAATATTTTTTCTAGCTTTTTGTGTACTACAATGAAATATGCTTACTGGAAATTCTCCTGGGGAAAAAAAATCACTCCTAAATATTTGCAAGAAGCAAGCAAATAAAATGAATATAGCTTAGTTGGAGCAAATTTACCACCAGAAACCATTTATGTCCACCATATTTTGTGGCAGAATCACTTTTTCTAGGTGATATTGGAACAGTGAGAATGAAATTAATGAGATACATTCTTTTAATATGTTAACCTTGTTTGAGCCCATTGGGATGATTATTATGCAGTTGAGTCCAGGAAAGAATGACACCATCAGGACACTGGTTGGCCTTTATGGCCCTGACTGGCTTCACCTGGGAGTTCCACCCACACCTACTGCCCCAGGGCTGCAGCTCAGCCCAGTCTTGGGACCTGTTCCTTTCCCAAGCTGTGTTATTGGAGTGTTAGTGCTTGTTTTTCCCTCTAGCTGCATGCTCTAAGTAGCTTCTCACCTGGATAGAGCCTTTAAATTTCTGGTTTAGCCTTTTTTTCAACTTTTGCTTTGGTAAATTTTTGTCTCTGGCCTAATAACCTTTTGTTCTCATCTAGAGCTTGGCCACAGTTCCTTTTGAAATGCCTGGGGCTGTCAGTGGCATTTGCTGCCATTTTCTATCCCAGCCCACCTGGCTCAGATATTGGGGTCTGCACACTGTTAGTAGGGCCTTGCCATAGCTGGAGTCATCTCCTCAGGAGCAGCCTGTCCTTGCTGCTCCCCCAGAGACAGCAATTATCGTCAGATAATTCCTGGTGCTCGAGGAAAAATGGTTATATTTGCATTCAGAATAAATAGAAGAGTTTTGGAGAGTAGGAGCTTATCAAATAAGTTCATCGAACAGATCTGTGCCCCGCTAAATCTTCTGGGTTTCTTAATTCAGGAGGAATTGCTTATACATATACAAGTCAAAAGACCATTTTAGTTTTTAAATGAGAAAATGCATGTTTTAAAACTATGTTTACAACTTAAGAGACAGAGGCATTTAAATTATTTCAGTTACCATTGGGTTTATCCTCATCATCCAGTCTGGGTTAGGGTAAGAAAGTAAATTCTGTGAGTGGAATCTGATGGAAAGCATTTGTTTGACTAAAAGCATAATGCTTTTGATTTGTGACCAGAAGATTTAACTTGTGGGCACAGATCTGCAGTTTGTCACAGGAATTTTAGCATGACATGAGCACAAGAAAATTTAATTCTCTGTCTGAATATGATGCACCTCAGTGGGAGACCCGTCTGCATGTGTCCAGGGCAGAATTTGGCTATAAAACTAACCCAAAACATTGTCCAGGAACTACAATGGTATGTTCTTTGACTATGTTGTAGTCATCACTCTATAACGCATGATAAACAGAACAACAGGAATATAAAGGCATTGAATTTCTCTCCTTTGTGACTGATTTTACTTGTGTTGTGTTCCTGTTCAGTGGCTAGTGGACTTGCATTGGAGATATAAAATCAGTAATAAATTTGTAGTCTTGTAAAAACAGTTTCAATGGCTAAATACTCTTGTTTGAGTTTGACTAATTGAGAAAATAAATCTGTCAACCCTACTTGAACCATATCCCATAGGACTCTAATTTACCCAGTCAAGTCTGAAACAGACTATTTAGGAATTATTGAATGGAATAAAGCTGGAAAAAGGATAAGAGATGAATAAGGTCACAAAGAAACTATTTATTTTGAGAACTAAATTTACAAAGGCTTACCTGTAAATTCAATTTTGGCCCAGTGAATAGTGTTATCAAATTCAACTAACTGTACCAAAACTTGGAGAGCTAAGCATGTAATGTATCTTTGCAGGATCAGGACTTACTTCAGGCTACACTTCTGCATTTCAAAATAGCATATGAACTCTTTTAAAAACTCGCCGTAATAATAAAATTTTGAGTTTCAAGAGAAGACAATCAAAGCCTCATTTCTCCCCCTTGGTCTTGACATTGAGGGACTCCAACATTACACTTCAGTCTGAAAAACAAAAATATATTTTTTAAAGTGGAGGTGATCCATGAGATCTGGTCTGAGACCTCCAAAGAAAAATAACCATTTTAGCTCAAATTTTGTGCATTGAAATTTTCATCTCAGCTGAACTTTTGTAGCTCACATCTACAAAGCAGTCACCTGCAGGTCTGACAAAGAAAGAAAAATAAGAAATGATCATAAGAAACTGAGCAAAAGAAATTAAATTATTTTACTGAAAGAAGGCAGTAAGCAAAGGGCAGATCTGGGATGAGAAATGAGGTTAGTTTCTTAGTACAACAGATTGAGCTTCAATTTGAATTGAGAATAGTTTGTGTTTTCAGTTGGTACTTTCTTATTTGCTTCATTCATTCTTGCTGAGATTTTTATTGTTTTAGAAATGTGTATATTTTTATTTACTGGGTCTCTAATATCAGTAATTTCATATTTATATGCATATTAGACAAGAAATACCCCTAAAAATGTAGTAGACATCAACTGGCATGCCCCACTAGGACCCAAAACCCTTTGTTATCAGTAGGATATTTCAGTAAATTGAGATTTTTGTGAATAACCTGTTCTGGGTAACAGTAGAATCATTTAAGTATTCCTTTCTTCTAAGATTTCTAAGTGCACTCATGTATCCTGAAAAAAATATATGTCCCTCCTATGAACGGTAGTTTTCTCTCTGACAGCATGTTTCCACCAATTTCAAATGAGTTCCTCTGTTTTCAGAATGTAAATTATACTAAATGATAGTAAATATTGCTAAATTATATTCCATTTCAGAATGGAATTATACTTAAGATTTTGGGTGGGATACATCACTGAAAAATAAATCTGTTTCTTATCCTTTTGTCACTGTTCATGAAATATGATGTGCTTATTAAACATTTAACCATTAATAAGGTGTATTGAAGGAGCAACGTAAAACCAAAGAATCTGTGGTAATACACTTCACATCAAGTGATACGAGATGAGAAGCTCATATTGTCTTTAATCAGAAATGTTGATTTTTCTTTCTCTTGTTTTTTCTGTTTCTGGGTGCACAAGTTCTTTTGCTCAGAGTTCAGAGTAAGATGCAGCAGACGTTGGTATTTCTTCAGACTTAGATGTTTATTATTTCTTATCTATGGTACTGCTGCACAGTGTGCCTTCTTAGCAAGGTGGAAAATTGCCCCGAGTTGTAATTTCCAAGGCCATTTAAAGTCCAATTTACCCAATTAGGGATTGCCAAATAACTTACTTAAAACCCAATAACTAGCTATTCATGACCTGCACTGCAGGGTTTTTGACCCAATAAAAGAACACCTAGGTTTGTGAAGAAGAAAGAAGAAAGAAGAAGTAAGAAAACCACACCCAAAATCCTCCATTTTGTTACATGCATATTATATCCCATAAACCTAAATTTTCTACATTTCTGCACATTCCACCTAGTGACATAACTTTAATTACACAGCAACAACCTCGGTGCTATTACATAATCTAGGAAGCCTAAGGTCAAATGCAGTGTGCTTTTGAAGTTCATTGCCTGTCAGCACTGAAAGATTGAAATCATCTGAACCAAGGGTTTCAACAAGAAATATTATATTTATTATTGTTTCCAAGTGTCCTGAAAATGTTGTAATTTAATGGTTAGAACTTGTTCAAAGCTGGCCTAAGCATATCCTGAAACAGAAATGAGAAGCCTAAATTACCTTCTGTGATATATTTCTGCTGGAAATAATGAAGATGTTTTTTTCTGCCTTGCAGGCACTTAAATGTATGAGAACCTGAATCAAAATATTCTTAGTACACACTAGCATTGTCTAAAATAAATCATATTATCAGCTGTATGTCTAGGGAAAGTGTGGTTTTAAATAGCTAAGGAGAAAAATGAATTCTTTTAGTTCAAAATACTGAGGTGCACTATAATAGAACTTTGTTGCTCAAGAGCACTTCCTACTAACCTTACTTATGATTAAAGCTGACAGTTGATTTTTTTTTCTTCAAATCCTATTAAATCTTTTTTGTCCCTGAAAGAGCAAATTTTCCAGGAAGCTTAGAAAAGTCTGTTTCTGCATTGCATTACTGTTATTTAGAAATTTTACAAAGTCTATTTTGAAGGAAACTCCAAAGGAAGCCTTTCTTTCACAAAATGTTATGACTTGAACTGATACTATGCCTCTGTTCCTCATCATCCACCTTCTTTTATTAAACAGATGAAAAATTATGAAAATTACAGTTCCATCACACTAGAAAACTTTCCCTGAAATATTAGTTTATTTGTCCTTTTCCTTTTAAAATGACCTTTTCCTGCCAAAGGAACACCCAGTGCAGCTCAAATGTGTTCTCACTATTTATGATTTGCCTCATGAGGCATTTTGGAGGACTTCTGTCACCAAAGAAAAACAAAGAAAGGGAAAGTTCAGCAACACCATGGAGTTCCTCCAATGTGTAGCAGAAATACTGGGGGGAGAAGGTCACTAAGAATTTACAGGAACGTAGACCTTACTAAAAGGTCTCTTGCCATAGCCTGCTATTTCTATAAAAGCTTGGCAATGTCCATTCTCAGTGGAATGATGAAAAATATGTACTTTACAATGCTCCAGACTCATTGGACAAACAATTCAATACATATGATTACATTTCAATAAGGCACATGGATGCCATTTTCAGTAGCTTGACATTTTGCCCATTTCTACTCCCTCGACACCTTAAACACAAGTTATTTTGTCTGGTCAAGTGTGGTCAGTGTGAGCCAATGACACCTGATCTGGAAATCTTACTTGACAATTTGTACCAGAATCTGTGTTCTGTTCTAGGACCAGCACTCTGTAGATTGGTGACTAAAGAAGAAAATGTACATGAGTTTTCTTTATCAAGGAAGAAATGTCAAATGGAAGCATCTGTGGACTAGAACTCAAAGAAAAGTATGAAAGCAAAACGTGTTTGAAGAGTAAGAGGCAGGTCTAAATTACAACTTGAAGAATTAATCCAAAAGACTTTAGTGTACTTGTTTAGGATTTCTCACTGCGTTAACTATCTTTTTTTTTTTTAAAGTCAGCTGTCTCTAAAAGATATTAAACTATCTCTTAAAGACAGAGGCTCTCTTTTCTGATGTTTTATCTCCATTTTCTGTGCTTTTCTGACTACCACTGATGGGCTGGCTGGTTGATGATTACAGATCCATTACTCATTGTTGATAATGTTTTCCTGTGGAACCACTGTTCACCAGACTACTGTCACTTCAGCTGAAGGCTTTATCTGCATTTGCTTTTCCAAAGAAGATAGCAAAAAGCATGGCTGAGATTAATCTTAGATGTTTATGAACCTTCCTGGTCTTAGAATATTAGAAAAAATTCTCAACAGAGGATAAGAAGTATTAGAGAAGGACAAATGAAGAACAAAGGCACAAGCAATCATAAAGCAACATGTATTTGTCAGGCTTTCCTGCTAAGTTACTCTAAATAAAAGTCCCATATTACATCTCAGAGGACACCCTTATATTTTGTACTTTATCGCTACTCCCAATTTCATCTCAGATGAAAGAGTTTTTCTGCAGGTTCTTGGGGATCAGCAGTTAATGACTAATCCCCACCTCTCCATTCCCCAACCCCCGCCTTTATTTTCCTTGAAACCAAATGCAAAATAAAGCCTTGTGCTCAGCAGAAATAGATATGAGTGAAAACACCACATTATTGTAATGTCAAGCATCCAGGAGGAAGGTCAGTGATAGGAGGCACTTTGACGTGAGAGAGGATTATTCTGCCACTTCGCAACCACTTTGATACCAGAGAATATCCATAAGTAAAATGCAAATTCATGACTGCAGATATTAATGTGAATTCGAATTTCTACTGACACAAGCAAGAAAATGGAATTTTGAATATACACTGCATTTATTTTTGTGCTCAGGTTAGATTTTTGTGGGTGAGTTGCACAGTTAACTGTTGAAATTAATGATGAAAATTTTTTCAACCGATAAATATACTAGAGAAAGTGTGATCTTCTTTGGGGGCTTTCTGCAATCAGAGAGAAAGACAGCAATTTGCTCAATTATGCACCTTATTCTAATATTGGCTATTGGTGTACTCTGTGTTGGGTGAAAGGAATTTAGGTTCTCAGTGTGCTTCCTAGCTAGAAATGTCTGCAGCAGGGATATTTGTGCTTCATTTGATGGCAGCCTCACCAGACAAGGTCTTATACACCTGGTAATCATTTCCTACCTGATGGTGACCCCCATGAATAAACAACATGGCACAAAGGAGTAGAAGCAGCAGGATTAAATTTGCTTCCTAGAAGACCTTGTAAGAAAAATGAGGAAACCACATGTAAATCCTATGTGATAACATAGCAGACATCATAATTATACACTGGAAAATCACTCACCTGCCTCTTTCTTATTCTTCTTTATGCCTTCCCCTGGGAGTCCACGCCAGGAGGAACACCACACTTTTGAAATCTAGACTGTATTTAATGTAAGTTAAATTATGGCTTATATCCCATCTTTATCTGGCTGTCTATAAGATTATTATTGTAAAACAAAATTCTCCCAGCATTTCATACAGCACATCCTATCCTTGATTGGTTTAGTGGCATCAGTAATAGTTGCTGAATTCTGTCTAGATCATTACAATCAGAGGCTGGGTCTCCACAAAAGCTCTAAAAAAGGGAACTTTTTAAACTTACAATAATAGAAGAAAAATTTTAACAAATCGGAATGAGGCTGTTTTGTTCCTTCTCCTCTCTTCTTCCTTGTTTTGTACAAAGAGGTTTTAACAGTTCATAAAGGCTCATATGGAGGTAATGGTAATAGAAGTAAATAAGGGTTAGGCTGGTCATCAGAGCTGACAGAACATGCAAGAATTCCAACAGCTGGTCAACATGTACAGTATATCAAAATAGAGACGAAATGAGGTGGTCTTTATCATACATAATTTTCATTACTTCTTTTTTTCCACATTGAGAAAAGATAGAAGATAGAAAATCCTAACCGTTTCTCCTATTATAAAAGTCCCAGGCAGCCCTCTGGTGATGTAAGTCTCTAAAATAGTTATAATTATTGATAATTAAAATCATTTGCTGGTAATCTGCCTGTCAATTTCTAACAGTCAGGAATTGATTACTTCCTAAAAAAAAGTTATAGGTGCTTTATTTTTTCTTTTTTGTGTGCCATTCTGAAATAATTAGAAAGTATAAATTAAAGCAAAATGTCATCATAAATATTAAAATAAAACCATTTCAGAGATCAACAATATCATGTCACCAACCTGAGTAGAAAAAATATTTCTTAAGGAAAAAAACTCCCACCAGAAACCTGGAAATATCCTAATCTTAATTCTTACCTCTGGCTGTCCAGTATTAATTACCATTTGTATTTGCTTCTGTGCCTGAATGGTGGTGCTGCATTTTATTAGATTTTAACCCTTTTTTTGTCTTTTAAAAATGCACTACTTATGTGGAGGCATTGCAGTTTTTCTGTAAACATAATTTTTCAATGTGACTTTTAACTTCACTAACTTTACATGAATAAATAAAACTATAAAAGCATTCTTTTTTAGTAATACCTCAAGACATGAAAAGTACCTTTTAAGGTAAGACTCAGAGACAGTCATCCTAATGAGTCATCTTTTGCTAAGTGGAGTCATAAAAGGTGAGGTGACATCTCAAAGAAACTACAAACTGCTGATTTTAACAGTTTATTTGGGAATTATTATTCTAAAATCAGAATATCTATCACTTCCAGGATTTTGTTGTCCAGGTTGGATGGCAGTCTGAGCAACCTGTTCTAGTGGATGGTGTCCCTGGCCATGGCACGGCTGTTGAAACTCAATGGTCTTTAAGGTCATTTCCAACCCAAACAATTCCATGATTCAATGATACTTATTCTTTTTTACATTGCTGTCATGACAAGCCTTGATCCTTGGCAATTTGCTGTTTACAAATGATGTGTTAAATTTCAAACACTGTCTAAATTTAAACCAAAATGATGGTAAACAATCTCCAAGTCAAATCCAAGTCCCCATTACCTTAACTTTAAATTGAGTTCTACAGAATGGATTTCTGAAGGCGGTCAATGATCAAAAAATTGGGGAAGCACTGCTTAAAGCTGCTATGGCAGATGCCACCTGTGGCAATTTGTCTTAATTGACAGAGGTTTAGTGTTTACTGAAGTAACACTGAGACATACTATTGTCCTCTGATACTGCAAAAATACTTCAGGAAACATTTTTTGCTCTGATTTTGAATGCCAGTGTCAAAACACCATCATCCAAATGCAAATGACATTGCAATTGCTGGATTTCAATGATGTCCCAGACAGGAAAAGCAGAGTAAGAATGTGGATCCATATATTCATTCATTACTCTTTCTCAGAATATTCTCCAGCATCAAGCAGTCCTTGATCAAGAATCGCCTGAGCAAGAAGTGGTATTTTTTTTTAATGGCTATGTAAAGAAGATTTTACATATGTCTATATGAATATGAAGCCACATTAAATGTAAAGTGAGATTTAAAAGCTTGTACCATTTTATAAACGCTTTAAAGCCACAGCTGTGTGCATCTAAATCTGAGACAACATCTTTAATAGTCTAATTAATGACAGAGAGGAGTGGGGCAATTACAAAAATAGAACTCTAATTTAGGCAGAGTCACAGCCTCTTTGCCAGGTTCTCTATCAAAGGCAGTTTTTTCCTCCTTTTTCACTGAAACAGAATCAATCCTCAGACCAAGAGATTCCACTGAGGCAGGTGCCTGCAGATTTATACCACCTGTCGCCATAATTTCTCTGAAGCAACCTCATCGTGTGTACCACCTGAGAAGCTCTTTCAAAATGTGTTCAATTTATATATTGTTATTTGCCCTAATGGAATATAAACCATTTTCCAAATTACCTTACCTTTGTTTTTTTTTTTGTTTTTTCTCTCACAGAAACACAGCTGGCTCTGTAGATGTAAAACAGTTCTTTTGGCAGCAGGTAACAGGACTTGGACAAGAACTAAGAACTGTGTCCAGTCTATAATAAGAAAAGAAGAATAAGCACTAGGATGTCAATTTGGTTAAGGTATTTGGACTAATGTACTACTAATAAGCACAATGCTTTGAATTTTTGGGGGACCAGGTGGATAGTAGCACTTATTTACAAATACTTTCCAGATATACTTCTGCAGAAAAGACTAGCTGGCTTTCTTGCCAGTCAATTTTTAGTACAAAGGAAGATACTAAAGTCATACTTGGATCATCTTTGCTGGCTTGAGTAAAATTCTAAGAGATTAAATTTGATTTGTTTTCAATTTAGAAAATTCAACCAAACTATACTTCAAAATAAAATATTCAACCTAGAATTGATAAAGGAAAATTTGTATATGTGAGAAATACTTTTTTATTATTATGGTTCTTTGTTGATATCAGGTGAGCCTGTTTGAGAACTGTTGGTTTCAATAAAAAAATGTGGAATCTAAACTAGACTGGTGGACTACTTCATTGAAAACACACTAGGAGAGAAAAAAATGTAATGCAATAGACTTTAAACTGGTCAAGGAATACTTTTAGGGCTTTTATCTAAAGTACAAATGTGTGAAGTTCAATAGCTGATTTTAACATTCCTGTGAGGACTCAGAATAAAAGTATTATTCTGAAGTCACTATATTGTCCTAATCTGTCCACAGAATTTTGATTACATTCTAGGTACTTGCTCTGTATCTACCATACCAGCTTCCTGCTCATGTCTCATTTCTGCAGGAAGGTAGCAGAAGCACTACACAGTGTTTGCCTACCACCAGTTTTCCATGGTGAAAACTCAAGGAGGAAAAGCATGGATCAGTTTGTACATTACAGATCCATTTACAGTGGGCTGGTGAATCCCCATTTTTCTTGCCTCTGTCAGAGAAAGAAAGCTGTTTAAGGGCATGTGCTGGAAAATCTGACTTTGGGGTTCAGTTCCTGTCAAGGTGTTGGGAACAGTGTTCAAAAAACCCAACCATACCAGTTTGTACCACTTGAGTCTCTCTGAAAACTTAAGGTTTTGATGTGTGTATAAGGAAAACTCATACACACATTAAAAAATAAGAATTTTATGCATAAAAAACTTGAGAATTAATTTCCATATACCATCCCACTGAGCAATGTGTCATTACTGAATCCTCATAAAGATACATGCTGAGCTATTTACAGGATGAACCAAAGTAATTAGCTCTATCTGTTGTAATTAGGAGTCAGTCAGTATGTCATCTGAGATAATTATGTTGCAATACAGATAATTTTCCTGAACAGTAGATATTGCATGGAATTATGTGTCTACTAGTATGATGATACTTCTCCAGGTAAAAATTTCAGTGATGGCTGGGAGAACAAGATATTGCAATGACTGATAAAAATTTAATTAAATTGAGTTAATTTCAACGTTGTTTCTATTATTCATGTGATTGTAATAATTCTACCATTATGTTTTTATGGTTTTGTTATAGAAACACAGTTGCGGTATTTAAGCAAGAAGAAGAATGAAAATTCATCTCTTTGTAGAACTTCACTGGAGTCAGCAGAAGTAGAACAAGCTTGACTTTTTCAAATTTCTTCTTTCAGGTATGGGACCCTAGATAAACTTTGTTGTAATACTAGGGGACACCATTAAGGAAAAATCAATTTGAAAATGCAAATTGTTTGCATAGCAACACTTAATAGTTTTCATAGATTGTTATTGAAGGACTAATGAAGTTATTGCATGTAATATGAGTTGATTAGATGTCTCATACACTAAAACATTTATTTGCATGAAAATCAGATAAATGGTTGTAGTGGATTGACCCTGGCTGGATGCCAGACATGCACCAAAGCCTCTCCATCACTCCCCTCCACAGCTGGACAGGGGAGAGAAGAAAATATAGCAGAGGGTCCATGGGTTGGGATAAGTATGGAGAGAGATTGTTCACCAAATACCATCACGGGCAAAACAGGCTCAAATTACAGATATTAATTTAATTAATTGCTAACAAAATCAAAATAAGGAGAAGTAAAAACAGACCTTAAAAACATCTTTCCCCCACCTCTCCCTCCTTCCCAGCTCTACCTCCTACCTACCCCGGTGGTGCAGGGACATGGAAGAGGGGTTGTGGTCAGTTCATCACCCCTGGTTTCTCCCCTTGCTCAGGGAGAGGACTCCTTCCCCTGCTCCAGCACGGGGTCCCTCTCAAGGGAGATAGTTCTCCATTAACTTCTCTAATGTGAGTCCATCCCATGGGAAAGAGTCCTGTGCAAACTGGTGCCCATCCTCAGGGCAACATTTCTCCATGTACTGCTGCAACGTGGGTCACTCTTCCACGAGGTCCTTCAGGGACAGGCTGCTCCAGTGTGAGTGCCCCATGGGGTCACAAGTCCTACCAGGAAACCTTCTCCACTGTGGGCTCCTCTCTCCATGGGTCTGCAGGTCCTGTCAGGAGCCTGTCCCAGCACAGGTCTTCCATAGGATCACCGCCTTCTCCCAGGCATCCACTTGCTCCAGTGTGGGGCTCCACCACAGGCTACAGGTGGATCTCTGCATCCCTGTGGTCCTTCATGGGCTGCAGGTGGGTCTCTGCATCCCCGTGGTCCTTCATGGGCTGCAGGGGCACAGCTGCCTCACCATGGTCTGTACCACAAGCTGCAGAGGAATCTCAGCTCTGGCACCCAAAGCACCTCCTCCTCTGCCTGCTCCACTGATCTGGGTGTCTGCAGAGCTGTTCTGCTCGCACGTTCTCACCCTGCTTTTCTCTGGCCGCAGTTACAACAATGCAACAACAATTTTTTCTTCTTAAATCTGTTATCACAGAGGTGTTACCACCATTTCTAATTGGCCCAGCCTTGAGGAGCAGCACATTCATCTTGGAGCCACCAGGGATTGACTCTGCTGGACATGGACATCATGAGGACACTGTGAGCTGGAAGAAGTATTGTCTCTTGAGAAATTTCTCATCTGTAGGCTCCCCTGTGGTCTTTGACTTAGGCTTGGCCTAATAACAGAGTTAATGCAGAAATAGTTCTGCTTTTATTTATCTGAGCTGTCATGGCCCTGGCTGATGGTGGCAGCCATATTTGGAACATGGTTTATTTTCATGGAAGCTCTCTCCGGCTACTTTGGATTAGGCGTTCCTAGTTCCAAAGCTGAAAGGCTTTTCTTCCTGCCAGCAGTCAGCACTTTAAATTAAACTTTTCTGGGTTGATTTCCAGCTGGTGAAGACAGACACCTGTGGCAGAATTCAGCACTTAAAAATAACATAATTATTGCAGCAGCAGGATGTCGCAGCCCAGCTGAATTAGTTACCTGCATGTGTGACAAAAATGAGGCCCTTCTTACAGGGGGATTGAGGAAACTCAAGGTTTGGACAAGGAAATGCCAAGGCCTACAATGAATTCATGAAGCACCAAGCTAAAAGTTACATACCCCTGTGTACTTCTGGATGTTCAGTGATGAGATCTGCAACCAGCTGCTTAGCAAGGAAGAAGGCAGCAATTGGCACCTCTTTTTTTAATAGTCAAGCAATGGCCAGTGTATGATGGCACATAACGGGAGGTTCTGTTTCTGAAGTGGCCTCTGGCTAGGAAAGCATGAATCTTCATCCCAGCTTCTATATCCTAAATAGGCAGCATAAGTATCAGACTGGCCCAAACAAGCAAGGTTGTCTTATTTTAAGACAATTATAT
The DNA here is from genome assembly GCA_013399195.1 of Dicrurus megarhynchus. NCBI lineage: Eukaryota > Metazoa > Chordata > Aves > Passeriformes > Dicruridae > Dicrurus > Dicrurus megarhynchus. The sequence continues at coordinate 195,283 of VXAD01012654.1, read as the reverse complement.
GGGTCAGAGACTGCAAAATGAGCTACCTCCCCTTCAGTTTTAACCACTCCCCTTTAACCAATAAAGACACAACTGAGAGAAGACATAAGTGAAAAGAAAGCAGTTTACTAAAAAACAAAACAACAACAACCAAGATAACAGTAATGAGCACCAGATAAAAAGGTGCTGAATCCCGTGGACTCCCTGGGAACAAAGAAAATGAGATGTTGGTCTCTGTAGAAGCCAAACACAAGATGGTGAAGAAGCCTTCTCCAAACTATGTGGTGGAGAGAGAAGTCAAAGGAAAAACAACACAGCAACCAAGCCTCCGCAATTACAGAACCCCCTCTTCATCTAGAAAACAACAGGGACAGACCTGAAAACCTGGAAGAACTTTTTTTTTGTCCAAAAACAAGAGTCAGTGCTGCTGGGCTGCCTGCTCCATGCCACCTGACAGAGGCTCTCCCGGTGGTGGCAGTCCCATTGACAATGGTGGCTGGAACTGGGAAAACGAATAAAAAACTTGTGGAGAGAAGAGTCTGACATCCCAGCATAGCTGTCCCGAGTGGCAGTAGTGAAAAGGTCCAAAGAAAACATCTTCCCCTGTGAATGCTGGAAGCATGGGTGCAGGGAGATTTCTTAGCTTTCTGCCAGTGTCTGTGAGAAAGCTTTGCTTTCTCAAGGACACTGTGGAAAAACAGCTAAGAGATTTTGTAAACTATGGAACTGTTATTGATACCAAAGAGAAAATATCTGAAGTAAGTGTTATTGGGTTCAGCCAATCCCTCTGAGGGGTGGCTGGTCAGTGAACCAATGACCTTATGCCAGTCCAGCCTGCTAAGGTATATAAGCGAATTTGTAAGTTAATAAAGCGTCGGTTTTCATATCACAATGAAGTGTCCGTGTCGTTCCTTCCTCAGTCTCTGCTCGCAAGCGACATTCCCTTAGTCCAGGAACAGGGTTGCCATGGGGGCCAAAAAGGTATCATGAAATTCTCCAAAGCCCAAAAGAGAGCCTCTGCCTCTCACTACCTGGATTCAAAGAACTTGCCCCAGGCAACCCTCTTGGCAGTCCAGAGAGAATCTAAAGAACCTTTGCCTCTGCTCCGAAGCCAGAAGGAAACAAAAAGAGGACTCTGTGTGAGTGTTCACTGTCTCTTAAATGGACCCTGAACCAGCTGGCATGAAACACCCCAGATCTGCTTCTGGACCTTGGGTCTCAATGGGACGGTGATAATCTTGGGCAGGTTGGCACAGAGAAGATGTGGAATAAAATACACGCTTTTTACAGGTTATCCAGGACAAAGATTCAAAAGGCTAGGAGAAGCCAGACAAGAAGATGTGTATCTCTCCCTTTTGGGCAGGGCTTTGAACAGGAAAGATGAACTTTTCTTCTGACTCCATTTGTCTCTATGCATTTTTATCCAGTTTCAGTATCATTTTAAATGTCCTTCCCCTGTAGCTTGGATGTTGTGACACTTCTCTATGATAAGAGAGGTTCGGATTCAAAACTGATATGCTTTGAATATTGAAGACTTCTCCATAAGTCTATTGTGAAATAAGGTGAGACACTTTCTCCACCTCGTCAGTTATGGTTTGAGAAAAAATTATTATTCTCTGCATCTTATGGGAAATCAGCATTTAGGTGTGTCTCTGCACAAGATTGAAGTGCCACAAAGCTTAAAACCAGTCAAACTTGAAAAATTCTACGCAACAGAACCAAGGTCTAATAAACAATCTTTATGTTGATGAACTCAGCCAGGAGTAGTAGAGCATGAAAGAGGATGTTGAGTACCTAATAGAAAGGTAATCCTGCCTCTAAGTAGAATTATTTCTGTAGCAGGAAAAAGTTTTTAAAAATCTATTCCATTAACAAAAAGGCACATGGGGTGGGGAATTCTATCTGTGTCTTCTAGAATGGGATTTTTGCAATGTGATGTTAATGGATACAGAGGCATATATGCCACAGGCCTGCTTTTAGCTTTTAAATGCACTTTTGTAAGACCATGGAGAAACCAAATTGTTTTTAAAACTACATACAACAGGTTATAAATCACATAGTATCCTTATTATGCTGTTTAGCTGTTTGACTTTATGAATAAGCAGCTCTCAGTTTGGCCTAAAATAAAAGCTGATAGCTATTTTGGTTTAAAAAAACAGTGGGAGATTACATGTAACTTATTGTTAGGTCTGGCAGATGGTTCCCAGTTATTCAGCTATATCTTGTCACCCTGACAGGAAATTTTTTTGTGTTAGCCTTCAATTTTCCTCTATGAACCCAGTGAGGATGTCCAGTAAAATCACAGCCTACTAGAGAGCAGAGTAACCTTTATCATGTCATCTGCGCTTAAGTGGCCTTTGAGGAAACTTACTGACCTTGTCTGGATTTCTTTTGGGTTCAATTTGCGACAAAATAAACTCAAACTTGTTTAGGATCCTCATGAAGAACTGCACCACATACTGTTATTATTTTCTTCCCATCACCTTCGAATGTGGTGCTTGATACTGATTAATTGCCTCTCTTTTCTCTTTACCAGGTGCATTTGCCAGGTCTCGTCTCTGATAACAGATGCCACTATCTGTGTTTTTTCTATTTTTTGTGATACTGAATTAACTGTTTCTGGTCTAAACACCTCACAGCCTAAGTCTTAACTCAGTATTTAACGGAGCCTGTGCTGCACACATGACGGAGGGGTTGTGCATACGGCCATAAAGGCTCATTCAGGTCACTCCCTCTATAGGCTTCCACTTCTCACCTCACAGTAGTGGGATTAATTTAATGAGATAAGACAAAAATGTTGTATTGATACAAGCAGTGTATGGATCAAACTTATAAAATACAGTGAAATCGCAGCTGCATTGGCATGATTCCAATCCTCATATATTCACACCACAAACATCCACAGTGCATGCACGGTATTTTTGCTTCCACCTGCTTCCTTCAGCATTATGCTCAGAGTGGGTCTGAAATTGATTCCTGTCAACTTTCAGTGTTTCTGGGGAAAAAAAAATCCAAATATTTATTAAATATGTGATATTTATTTTCAATTACTGAACAATATCCATTCTTCTGAATCTACAAAATATGCATAAAATTGAAAATTAATCTTCTGATATATTATCAAAATGCCAAGAGTCCTTTTAGCACAGAAACGTGAACTAGATAGTGATGTACCTTTATTAAAAAATGAATAAATATGAGATTACAGATTGCAATGGGCACACAGGGAAAATACTCTGTATTCTACAAGTCTTATCTGTAGCATGTCCTGATGGGATTTTCCCTCCTATTTTCTCCTTTTCTTTGTTTAAATGTATGCAATGCACTATATTATTGAAAACAACCATTGTAAAAGATGCTAATTTTTTCCCACACCTTGTGTGGTTTCATTTACTAGGTCACTGGCACCAATTTCTCTATTAATGACTCTCAATCTGTTGACCTTGATGAAGTTATTGATTGGCAAAGGTTTTTTCAGGTGTCTAATCTTGTGGCACTAACAGACTGGAATTTGGTAAACGTTTTTCACTTTCTTTTTGTGAAATGTTAGGTAGTTTAAAAAGAAAAACACTGATCCACCAAATAATTATATTTCATACATATTCTGTCCTGAAAAGTGGAATTAGAAATACCCTGTTTATCCTTTTAGCAACTTCTGGGCAAATCTACCCCTTTTACGGAGAAGTAGGTTTCAGTTATTATTTGTAAATGTGAAGCCTGGAAATTGGCCTGAAATCTAAATCCAGGCTCAGAAACAAAAGACATTTTGTCATGGAAGTTTAAAACAGCATCTCATTCCTTTGATAACCACCCCTCTAAACTTCTGCAAGACTTGTATGCCCAATTCATTTTGGCTATTTGAAAACCACCAGGCTGTAATAATTAAACTAATGATTTGGTTACCAGAGCAGCTTTCTCCCAGAGATGCCTTATCTATTCACTGCTAGCAGAAATAATATTTAGTATGTTCATTCAGGTCAGTTGGGCCACGATAAAAAAAAGAGATTACAGAGATGCCATTTGATGAGCAAACTCTTTGGTTCTTTTGGGGTTTAGGTTTTCTTTGGTTTGGCTGGGGTTTTTTTTGGGGGGGAGGTGTTGTTGGTTTCTTGCTTGTGTTTTTTGGTTTGGTTTTGTTTTGTGTTTTTTACTTTTGTTGGCTCTGGTTTGTTTGTTTGGGTTTTTTTAAGGCCCTGTTACTGGAATTGTTAATTGAAAATAGCATTAGATGTGGCTCTGTGGTATTTCCAGTTAGTGGAGAACCAAGATAAATTTATCAAGCTTTGTAAGAACAGGATTTGGGGATAGTGACTGGTTCAAATATGAGTTACTTGTTTCTTCTGGGAGAATGATGAGAGTTTTTGAAATCCTACCTGGTTAAAAACCAATTTTTTATTAAATTATCCCAAACATTGAATGTTTTTTCTGAGGAGATAACTAAGTATCATCACTGTCTCACCTGTGCTTACAGCATTTACCCCTATGTATCCCCAAGGCTTTTTTTAAACCTTTCTTCACTTCCCACATTTGTATTTAGTGTAGTGAGGCTACAAAAAATTAAAAATGGAATTTACCCCATTCTGATGGTGATGAAAACTAGACACCTCTTTTTTTACACCTCTTTCCTACAGTATGTGTGTTTCTGTTCACATAGAGTAAACTGTTTAAACTCTGTAGATGCTCTGGGAAGAGTAGGATGCAGAGAGAAGACAATGAAGGGGATGGAGATACTAGTATTGCACATCAGGAAATGCCAGCTTTTCTACAGAACATGGAAATATGGGAGGAGGGTAGAATATCCCATCCCAGGAACCGCTTGTGACCTTACCCAAATTTTATGGTTAAATTTGTTGAAAATTCCTCAGAAAGTAAATACCAAAAATTACTGCTTTAGCCAAGCTGCCACAAAGAATCAGAAACACAAAAATTTTGGAAATGTGTCAGGGATCCAGTATTCAAAGTATAAGTAGATGCCTTATGACTGAACTGTCTTTTATGGGTCTAAGTTGAATAGTGTGGAGGATCATGACTGGGAGTCCCAGGTGGCTCTGTCAAGAGGGGACATGGCATTTTTTGGCTTGTAAAGAGACTTATGACATTAGTTACCTGAATGGATGCCCCTGTGAGGCTTAGCCAAACTGTTTCTTAGCACAGTTAAGTTGTACATTTTATGACCGGACATTTGGAGATCTGGTTTGGGGTTTTTTTCCTCAAAAGCTGAAGAATTCCAGCAAGTCTAAAAAGAATATTTTCTTGCTCTAGAAGGAGTGCTATCACTTCCCCTCAAAAGTGAAATTACCTGCTATCTCATTAGGAGTTAGGTATCTCTGGAAGTTATGCAAATGTATTCCTCGTCTACAACAGGGAACTCACAGTATAAAACCAGACCTTGCAACTGCTTACTTTCAAGAGTCTGAATCAAAAGCTTGGGCACCAAAATTTGCATTTGATCTCCACAAATCAGAATTACATCTGTCTCCGACTTTGGCTAGTTGCCAGCAGGTTAACTTGAGGTCTGACAGGGTAAGCTTTGAATTAGCTCAACTTCTGAATCTTCTTGATGTCTCTTCACTGCAGTTTGTCATTCTTACATAGCTCTGATATCCCCTGAGGAATATCAAAATCCAGTGGACCTTAGACAGAGACAGTCATGAATCCACACATGACATTTTTCTCAACATCTTTTTAAAGTTCTGAAGAAGAATTCTAACCCAACAGTTTCTGACCAGAGAAAATAGAAAACATTAGAAGTAATTAACATATTTTATTTGTTTAAACCAGTTTTTTAAGAAGAAAGATGTAGAAAATTCTGTTCTCCAATAGAATTAATAAATATGGCAACAACAAGAAAGCTGAGGCTTTTGTGGGAACAGAAATAAACAAAGAGGCCAACAGAAGGAGAAACATACAGACACTGAGGTAAAAGAATGAAGAAACAAACTCCACAACACACTTGAAGTAATTATATTTGTAACAGATATTTCCCAGCTATACTGCATGTTATATGACTGAGCAACTTTAATTTTGACCGCTGATCAGTGCAGTGGCATGTTCAGTTTTATAAAACATTTGGGGAACAGCCCTAAGTCAGATGCACCAGCATGAATAATGACATAAAAAACCTGTTAATATATTAATTAATATAGTGCCTCAGACTGTGAAAGTTTACATAGAGTTAATTATCACCGTGTTAATGAGTGGTGTAATGATAAATACAGAGTGGGTAATTTCATTTGTTCAGTGCATTTGAGGAGTTAGGTATTCATTATAGTGCTAAAATTAGGAGTGAATAACCTCAATTTTCCCACAGTTCCTAACATCCACACTATTAATGTTAGCGACTGCACCACACTGTGGATGCAAACAAGCTGTTCATTAACAGAAATTAGCTGTGCCTCTGTTCCATTTTGTCTTAAGGTGTCTGAGAATAGTGCCACTACTGTCTGTCATTTCTGTACACAGGAAGAATTTTTCTTTGCCTAAATATTTGAGAAAAACACCCAGAGTGGAGCCTTCACAGTTTCTTGACCCCCTTCAATCTTTGATGTTTACAAACCATCAGATCTAAGAAAAAAAAAGCAATCTGAATCTAGAAATGCCTTATATTCAGAACCCATGGGCCTGCTGCTCTAATTATTGTTTTCAGTACCCAAGATCCAGTTTACAAAATCAGCTCCAGCAGATTACAGGCAGTGGAACCTTGGTAATGAGAAGGTAAAGCAACATTTCACTGCAATCCAAAGATAAATCTGACTCCATATTTGTACACTGACTGTTGAACACTATGCTTGGTATTCAGCAAGGCCAGACCAAGAGTTATGTGCCAGCAATCTGATAAGGGGTAAAAGGGTATAACTGCTGGGTTTGGGAGGGAGGCAAAGGTGAGAGTCCCACTGGGAGTGAGCCATAAAGTGCCATAAAGAAGGGATAATCTGAAAAAAATATTTGTTCTTTGAAAATATCTATCATTTGTGACAGGGCTGGGGGTCTGGGATAAGAATCTGTCCACATCCAGGGTAAGTGCTAGGGCCTGGCAGCCACTAATCAGCTCCCCTGCAAGTGCAGCTCTCCCTGAGCTGGTTGCTCAACCCTTGCTCGGGTTCTCTGCTCCATTTAGAGTCTCCTTGTTTTCTCAGATTGTTTAATTCCCGTGTTTTTTACCTTGTTTCACAGCCACTGTTTTGTACATGTATGCTATATTTATTACTTATGTAATTTTTGGTGACTGAATGCAAAAATAAATGCAGGGATGAACGTGCTGCACATAAGCTTCTCCTCAGAAAAGACTTGTTCAGCTTATGAGGTGCTTCCTCTCAAAACAAACTTTTATTGTTTGTTATTATACATTTATAAACTCTCATGTGTTTCCATATTGGCTTACATATCAGTGTTCTGCTCTGGGGAGCCTTTTGTGGAACTTTTTATGAATAACGCTAACTTAGATGTTGTGGCAACTTTTACATATAACTCTGATTTGCTTATTGTTAGTAGGCAGACTCCAGCCCTTTGTGTATTTTATTGCTTAATTTTGTTTCACACCTGAGACGTTTTGAGTGTCTTTAAAGCACGAATGTTCTGCATGATCCCCTCCCAGGATGACTTATTAAAATGAAAGTTTTCAGTCATGACCAGCCCTTTAGAAGGCAGATTTTGTTATCATTTCATTGCAGTCCTTTAAGTGGTTATGCAATTGATAATCTGTTACTGTCAACAGGTCATTTCCTTCAACAGGTTTGAGTTTATGGCACATAAAATCTAACACCATGTTTCGTTTGTTTTTCTGCCTGACTGATGATCCCCATGCAGTTTGAATATGTGCACCTTCATGGTGGTGCTTAAGCCTGTTCTTGACAGCAACTGAAATATTTTATATATATGACTTGCAAGGACTTTACTAAGAATATTTGAGTTACTTTAAGAATAAAGGAAAAAAGGAACTCTAAGGGCCAGTGAAGACAATTTTTTTGTTTAAATGGTCTGAGCTTAATATGAACTTCAAGCAGCAAGAGGAAAATCCCGTGTGACTAAACTGGGAGGAGCTATTGACTCCCTCGAAGGCAGAAAGGCCCTACAGAGAGACCTAAAGAGATTAGAGGACTGGACATATTGAGTTCAACAAAGACAAGTACTGGATTCTGCACCTGGGATGGGGCAGCCCTGGATGTACAGACTGGGGAATGAGGGGCTGGAAAGCAGCGCTCTGGAAAGCAGCGCTCTGGAAAGGGACCTGTGGGTCCTGGTCAAGGGCAAGTTGAACATGAGTCAGCAGTGCCCTGGCAGCCAGGAGGGCCACCCGTGTCCTGGGGCTCATCAGGCACAACATCACCAGCCGGGTAAGGGAGGGCTTTGTCCCACTCTGCTCTGCACTGGGCTGGCCTCATCTTAAATATTATGTGCACTGTTGGGCACCAAAATATAAAAAAGGTATTACACCATTAGAGATCATTCAAAGAACACTGAAGGTGTAGAGTCTGGAAGGGACATATGAGGAGTAGCTGGGGTCGTGTTGCTTGTCTCGCCTGAAGAAGAGGAGATTGAGGGGAGACCTTGTAGCAATCTGCACCTTCCTCGTGAGGGGAAATGGAAGATCGAGTCTTCTCTGTGGTGATCAGTGATAGGACCCAAGGGAATGGCCTGGAGTTGTGTCAGGGGAGGTTTACGTTGGATATCAGGAAAAGGTTCTTCACGCAGAGGGTGGTTGGGCACTGAACAGCCTCCCCAGGGCAGTGGTCTGAGTGGTCTTGAACTGTGACAGACTTCAAGAAGTGTTTGGACAATGCTCTCAGGCACATGGTGTGAGTCTTGGGGTGTTCTGTGCAAGGTTGGGAGCTGAACTTCAATGATCCTGGTGAGTGCCTTCCAACTCAAGATATTCTATGATTCCATGGTTACAGAGGATAGTTTAATCTGAACTGACAATCATAAAAGAAAGTAAATGGCACCACTTAAATATTCTCATCTGAGGTCTCTTGTGTTTCTCAAATTTAGGAAGTTTTATATGCCCTCACCTTCAAAGAAGCAGAGAAAAACAGAGCAAGGAGCACTGAAGCTGGCCATGGTTTTGTCAGATGACTGTTTGCTGGGAAGCATTATCACCTGCTCCATGTCCCCCTCAAACTGCCTTTCAGCCCAGCTGTACTCAGTAGAATTCCTTGGGAACAGGTTGTAGCATTATGTGAAAAGGGGCATGTAACTATTTCCTTAAGGGTTGTGAGAAGTAAACACCTGGCTGATTGTCTAAACTCAAGGATGGTGTTGCCTTGATATTAGTACCACATTAATGAAATGAGCACTTTATATCCTTTGAGAAATGGTTTTACAACTTCACCTCTCTGTACATCTTTTTATATAAATCTATTGAAATATATATATATTAAAATACACATCCAATGAAGTTTTTCATATATCAGATAAATATATACCATAACTTTTTTTTTTAAAAACTGGGTTCTCACATTGAGACAGGAGAGCTTAATGAGCAATTATCATCTTTTTATGTCTCCTCTCCAGCACTGTGCTCAGTTTGCCATGTTCAGCCCTCTTTTGGTGGTCTGGATGAATAAAACATTCCCTGCTTTGGAGGACGATGCTACTGGATGTGTTTTATTACTGAACTAGCTTGAATACATTGATAACAGTCAGAGTCAGTCATTCTTGTTTCTATAATTGGTAGCATGGCAGAACTCTGATGGAATACATAAAGTTACTGAAAGTTATGAAAAAGGAAGACAGAACAAAAAAAGGCCACACATGGCCTAAGCACATAAAATTGCATTATTTAGTGAGATGCACATAACCAGGACATTAATGGAAACTATTTGGAAGAATGGACTCTAGAACCAGATAGCTGAGAAAGTAACTTTTTTCTAGAAATCACTGTTGTAATAGAGTTCACCCATTGGGATAGAAGAGATATCATATGTATGTGAGTTGAGCAATGGATGCTTTTCTGAAGCCTTCAGAGGGGGCTCCATAGTATTCAAAATTCAAAATACTGATCTACATTATCTGTATTCTGAACAGTTCATAGGTGTGGCAATTTGAAATTACATCACGCCCAACTACGCTGTGTTTTATCACAAGATTTTAAGGTGTGATGCAGATTGCTTTAATAAAATATAGCACTTTTCTGACTTTTTGCTTCCCATTTTTAATCACCATAGCATTGTAGAGAAAGAGGAACTTAAAAGAATCCATAAAAACACAAAGAAGGTTTTGTTTCAGACAGGAATGAGAAAAAAATCTGTTCTGATAACATAAAGGAGGCATTGAACATTTGTTACTTTGCAGTACAGTATCAGGGTGTGGAAGACTCTGAGAATGACTGCCAGCTGAAATGGCTGTTAAAGAACAGGACATTGCTAATGACTCAAGATATTACACACTAGGAAGTAAGTTCAGACAGGATCAGGTGCAGAAATGTACCACAAGAAATGTTCAAGGAATGGAGATGATTTTGTTAGAGGAGTCCAAGAGAACCAGGCTCAGGCAGCTGAGCCCAGTGCTGGCAGAGGAGGTAAGTCAGCTCTCCAAGAATGCCTGTGGAAGGAAAGCAGCAAAGAAAAAAAACTAGTTCTGAACCACTCTACAATGTTGGCATGAAACCAAATTGTGCAAACCACCCACGAATACAGCACAGCTGTAAATCAGAGAGGTTGTGAATTACCCAACCATTTTTGCTCTTTAGGGTTTCTATCACAAAGCAAGAGCTTTCCTAGCATTAGGAATGGGTCTAATCCTCCCAGCCAGTTCCTTCCTTCTGTGCATGTTTGCTAGCATTTAGTATCTAAAATCCTGTCCCCTACCCTGCTTTTTTTTTTTAGTATATTGACACCACTAAATGGCACAAGGTGGGCAATTAAGCCCTTTCTCCAGATTTACATCGCAGTCCACAGCAGATAATAGGAATACAAAAGGAGTGGTTGTTCTGCTGTAATACCATCATTAAGTCATTGCAATCCTGAAAGATCCAAGGAGGAACTACACTCCACTGCATACATCATGAGACAGGGTGGTTTAGTCCAGCACTAGACTGAAGTTACAGGCATAATTCTAAAAGCTGTCCCACAGTTTAAAAAACCACAGAGTAGATATACACATCAGACTGGCCCACAGCCTAGACTACCAAAGCACTAAGAAAGATAATTCAGTGCTTTTTTACACCATTAGTCTCAACAATAAATCTGCAGGATATCTTTTTATTAGAAGTAATATACTTCAGATAGATATTCACAAAACATTTAAGGCTTTCATTATGTGTGTACAAGAAGCTGGGTCCTTTTGTCAACAGTGATAAGTCAAAAGGCTTACAGTGAAGCGGCGTGGTAACAATACAGAGCTGTACAAAACATATTGCTGCATGGAAATTGTAACACTTCATAAGCAAAAAATAATGGGACTATTTAGAAGAAAACCACTCAAATCCTGGATTGACGAGGCAGCACAAAGGGAAAAATAAAATGCTATTGAAGTAGCAGATAGCGTGGAAAATGAAGCTGTGTTCCCTGAAGAAAGACTCCATGTGTGGTGTGTGGGTGTGGGTGTGCTCATCAATTTCTGAGTGATAGAATTTTCAAATATCCATCACTGTGTCTTGCAAAATAAGCCAAATTTATTACTTTGTTCTGAATTCTGGACTTGATGGTCTTAATACAGGGGAAAAATGCTATGCAAGGGTGTCCATTCTCCTACCAAAAGAAAAAGAAAACATATATCACTTCCTGCATGATAAATAGAAATCCAACATGAAGACATTCTTAAACAATACCTGTTTATCAGAATATATTGTGTATGTCATTATTTATAAATGAAGCATTCATTGCTATTTTCCTTCATCTCTTTCATCAATGTATTCATCTCTTCCACAACTACTTGGATTGCAAGATCTTTGGGACAGAAACTTGAGGTTCTTTATTAAACTGCTGCCAAAGCCAGCAAGACTCCAACTCTGAAAATGTTACACAGCACAAGACATACTGGTATCATTAAGGTTCTACATTTTAGGTAACTCGTGTCTCCATTAAGCCCTAGGCTTTAATCTAAAATGTATTCTCATAAACATTATTTTCTTTCCAGCATATCAGAAAAACCATGAATTATTTTAACTTGGCTCTTCCCACATTTTTCCCCACAACTGATTGCCTCACCAACCAGCCTTAGCACCTTACATGGAACGAAGCCAGTAACCTACATGTTTGGTAAAAGGAAAATCTGTTCTTCAGCTCATTAAAGTAATTTTGTTTGGATCTACACCAGAATTAGTATGATCCAAATTTAGCCTGATATACTTATTTGTCAAGGGTATTGTATATTTGGGGACAGGCTATTACAATGCAAAAACAACACAGCCAATACCATTTGGTTTACTTGGTGTTTTTCCAGTTAGCATCGATTTTCATGCAGCAGTGGCCAGTTGAAATTGCTGATGCAATAAGTGATAATTTTCTTGATGTGGGATGAATAGGACATGTTAAATTTAGCACTAAAGTAGAGAATGATTTAGTATCTGTTATGGAAGAAAATGTTACAATAAAGTGAAAAAAAACCCAGTTAATGAAGAATTAACTTGTCAGAGCTGTAACTTCCTATGAATCATGAAAAGGGAATATGATCAATTAATATCAATTAATATCATATGTCATGAGTACATTAAGCAATTGAAAAATAACATTGATGCAAAAGCCTGTGGCAAGCTTACAAAATAATCTTCTTCCCTTTCTGATGTCTTTGCCCAGGTGTGTTTCACAGTTTTCTGCTTAATTTGACAGTGCTTGTCCTGAATTTCGAGCCACAATTCAAACACACTGATGGCCTGAGTAGTTGGTTGGTTTTTCTCTAAGTTTGTCTATACAAAGCTGAAGGAAAGAGGACCAAATGATAGTTTCTGCATGGAGATGTTTCTTTGCTCCCATGTCACCCAACCATCACCTCATCTTTCCCCGGCACCACAGCTCTGCTTTGCACATATTTCATTTCTCCCTTTAAACCATTCATCTCTAACCATACGCAGTATCTCCTCTTAATTTAATTTTGTTTCTAATGCATGAGAGAGATCATTTGAGTTTCTATTTCCTACACTGGTATTTCTGGTCCTGCTGAGTGCTTTCATATTAATGGCAACCCATGGTCCAGTGTGACAGCAAGATCCCTGGCAAACACAACAGAAGTCAGCACATGCTTTACGCTGCCTGCATCTTCTGCTGATTGCAGCTGCTCTGCAAAACTCAGCCATGCTGTGGGACTTGCCTTCTCACTGCCAAGAACCTGCACTCTTTTCCCTAACTCTCAATGCCCAAAGCTTCTTTTCAACAATACCTTTTCCTTCCTGAAATATTGAAATACAACCATCCTTGTTCAAACTACAGTGTAAACCTAAGGGGTGCAGTGATTATAACTTTTATGTTTTTTTGACCCTATACATGCTAATTAATCCATGTTAATCCAAATGCAGTTTACAGAGCTGTACATACCCAGACTGCTCACAGAGCATGAAACAAATATTTCTATACAAATAACCTGTAAATAAGAAGTCCACAGTTATTTTCTAGCTCTTCTGTGGCAAGGAGATGTAATTGTCTTCATTTTAAGAGTCTTTTGGATTGTCTTCAAACTCATCCAGTCAGAGAGCCCCCCGACTTAGGAAAATTCAGGGTATAAACCAGGCAAGGCATTTTGACATCAGATGGCAATGTATATTTTTTATTAATTAACATTTAAAGTTGCAGATGCTTCCCCAGGGCAGTGGTCACAGCACCAAGCCTTACAGAGTTCAAGAAGCTTTTGGACAATGGTCTCAGGCACATGGAGTGGCTCCTGGGGTGTCCTGTGCAGGGCCAGGAGCTGCACTCAATGATCCTGATGGGTCCCTTCGACCTCAGCATCTTCTGTCATTCTGTGAAGGGATGTGAAACAGCCTTTTAGGACAGTCCCTTCCCCAAACTCTTGGTGCTCAACATAAAAGCAAATAGGAACCATATGACAGAATATTTCAAGCTGCTATGTAATGATGGGGAAAGGTTCCTCCAGTGATCTACTGTTTAAAACTGAATTCTCCAGCTAATTTTCATAGATCAGATAAACGTTCTGTTCCTTGGCTTCCCCATCTGGAACAGCAGTGCATACCTTTCTCACTGGGGAACTATGCACTTTAATTAATCAACAATTGTAGATTGCTATATAGAGCGGAGCAAACAATCTGGAGTGAACAGTTTATTCAATGAATTCAGCCTTCTTGCAGAAAATCCTCGAGCAGATGGTGTTGCCATCAACTGCAGAGGAAAAGACAGAAATATCACCCCAGTCTGACTATTTCTGCTTTGTTTTATTTCACTTACATAATCTTTAGCCCCAGGGAAATATTTCTCAAGGATGAGGAATCTTTTCTCTACAACAGTCTAAGAGCTGCCTCCAAAAATCCAGTGCCCGTGGGACCACTGGAGCTCCCTCTGCACAACTCCCAGGGAGGTAGGTGGAGGGGCCTTCCATATGCAGTTTGACTGATGGAAGACCACAGGGAACTGTTCCCACTTCAGGGAAGATTTTTACCATATCTGGAAAGCCTTTTTAACCATTTTGTCTTGGCTGTAGTCTTCTGATAATTGGATAGCCTTGCCTTGACATCAGGAACTAAAATAGGTGTTTTCAAGGAGAAGAGAAAGATAGCAATCCAGAATGCTTTTTACTCTGAAATATTAAAAAATTCTATCATGCAGTTTAACAGTCGTGTACCACAAAAATTCACTGTTATTCAAGAGAACAGCTGTGTTTTGTTATCGTAGGATTTAACTTATTTCAAAGCGTGGTTCCTCATTTTATTTTGCTTTATTTTTTTTTCATCTGTATTCCCCTGGAGACTAAATTAAGGTTTACATGAATTTTCAGTAAGATATTTTATAAAATACAATGTTGTGCTATCTACTGCAGAGCAGCCAACACATCAAATAATGACTGTGTATATGAGCTGCAATTAATAGCCTTGCAAGGACCCACTCACACAGCATTTGAGAGCTAATGGTCAGTGTGATGATGTGGACTGTCACTCAATCCCTAGACACACACAGAAAGTAGACAAAAGATTAGCTTAAAACTAGAAGTTATAAAGGATTTTGCTGCTGAGTCAGAATTTAGATGGCTTTAGTTTTTTAAGTCCCAAGTGGAATTGTCTTTCTGTACCTTTTTTTTTTTTTCTTTTTTTTTTTTTTTCTGTTTACAGTTTTAGAAGTACCTAAAACCAACAGAAGTCATTATGCTTGATATATGAAGCCTGGGAGACTGCTGCTTTTGGGGCCTGGTTTTTCTTCAGCAGCAAAGAACTCTAAATGCCTGATCTCAAATCTTGTTTTAAAGTAAATACTGAGCCTCTTTGCATGTCAGCTCCTGATAATAAAGTAGAAATATCCTTTACTGTTCCTACTTGACTGGAAGTTACATTAGAGATCATGACATATTTAATGCCTACGGTGATACAATGCAGATATAATTGAGAATAAGACTGAATATTCCTAAACAAATGGCAAAGCAAACATGCTTATTTGGATTGCAGATGGGAGAAGGAGTTAGTTAAGGACAGGTCAGTGAAAAATAAGACTTGGAAATGTGTTTGGACCTGAAGTTCTTCCTCACAAGCCATCTGTAAAGGAAAGGTTTATTAGTGATAAACATAATTAACAATTATAAGTGAAAGTAAACGGATGTTTTGTTTCACAGATTGCTTGAAAATAAAAGCCTCAGGGCCAAACACCAATGTTTATTTAAAGAAAGCTTAATGAAGGTATGTATGGTGTCTTTCCTGGTCAGTGCCACATATCTTATTAGAGCAAGTATAAAATACAATCTGATAAAAATTTTACTTATAAGAGTAAGATGGCATGGAGCTGGTTTTTTTTTAAAGTTAATTATATTTTTATATTGAAAATTATTCTATAGTAGGTCACAGCTTTCCAAACTGAGGCCCTTTTCTGCACAAATGCCCTGAATTCTGACAGACTATGAATCCATTGGGACCGTGTTGTAGAAGGCTTTAAAATTTGCCCCTTAAAACTCCTGATGAAGTGCATTTGATGAGTTTAATTGAAGCAAAAGGAAACCTTTTTTCTTTATTGATTTTTGAAAGATTTAGCCTAACACGGCTGTCTCTGGAAATAAAACAATACAAGAGATTAGGACATCTTTGGTTTTCTGCATAGTCATATCATACTAGACAAAGCCAAAATTAACTCCTTGTAGCCAGAGTCTACCACCTTGTCCTCATTTTGGCCAGGAGAGGGTCAGTTTTTTGCAGTAGTTGGGAATGGTTTCAGCACTCTCCCTCTCACACTGCTGGCAATGGTGGCAAATATACCAGACACAGAGGTGAAAGCTGATTTAACAGGAATCCTTGCACAATATCCAATTGTTCATTCCTGTCCATGCGAAACAGAGAAAATAATCTTTAATTGAGCCTTCTAGCATGACCCGTAGGACATGAAGCCCTGCTCTCCTGAAGGAAAAGTCATGACTATATCCTGCAACTGACAGCAGTCATCAAGGAGATTTTTCACCAAGGTGCACTTTATTTTATTTTCTTCTCCTTGAGCCTCTTTTTTTATCCCCGTTTTTCACCACGGAATTTGACAAGATATGTCTTTCATCTTAATTTAATCTTAGGCCATTTTTTCTGCATTTTAAAAGATGGTCAGAAAAAAAAAAGTTCTGTATCACAATGGAAAAAGTTAAAAAGAAAGGTAATTGAGGTGTGCACCTGCTAATGAAGTGGTCATTTTTGTAATTGCTAAATATACGAATGCCAAATAGACAATGTCTCTTTATACATCTTAATTAAGATAATTATTCCTTGGATCCCAGATGTTTAAAAAAAAAAAAAAAGGCTCAAAGCAAATTTCTGGGTTTGGAAACATGAATAACATTTAAATTTTGTTTAAATCCGTGATTTAGTCATATTTACATAAATAAATTCAATTTTAGAAACCCAGCAGTTAGTCTTTGACCTTTTTAAAATTACTGTTATTTTATGTAAGAGGCCACAACTTTCCAAAGTGAGGCTCTTCTCTGCAGAAACTCCCTAGATTCTGACTGACTGTGAATCCGTTGAAATGGTTGTTGCTTGTGAACATAAATCACTTGCAAAAGCAAAATATTATTGTCTACAAAATTACAGGGATATTATCAAAATAATGCCCTTAAACTATGCTAGATTTCAGACTATGGATGTAGAAGGCCTCACTTCACACACATTTGCAGGAATTGGAAACAGAACTTAGCAAGCAAACTTGGCAACTGAACTTTGTGAACTATTTGCCTGCAGCCTAGAAGTCATCTTTCGCTTTCATTTTGAATTTTACCTTTTGAAATAAAATGGAATATTCTTCTTTCAAGTGAGAATTAATAAGGCTATATAAAACATCTATCTGTGGGTTCCTTCTGCATGCCTCTAACATTTCATGGATACACAAATAAGAATGAAGAAAGCACATTTTGCAAGCTTGTTCTGTGATGAGATTGTATGTCAAATGAGAAGACATTTAGTGCTTTGATGTTGAATGTAGTTTTGTCTGGATTTTATGAATCATGGTTTGGTTTTTGAATGACAGTTAAAAGAGCTGTGAAGGGAGAAGGGAAATACCAGACAGAGAATAATTTTCTCATTATTAGATTTTCAAACACCAGCATAAAAGCCCATAGTGATCCATGAAGAGTTATTGTTGTGGGAAACTATTTACCCTGGAAGTTTTAGAGTTTTAGGCTTTCAGCAAGAAACAAGCTAAGAAAAAACCTTTAAAGCATGAATAAAGTTGGTAGGGAAAAAAATGTTTATCAGCAATCTACTTTGTCCTGAGATTTGAAGGAAAAGGAGCTATTGTTCAAACAATGCCCAGAAATTTTTTTGGATTTTCAGTTCTGCTCACTTTGATAAACATTTCCTTGTCCTCAGTGTGGCAATAGCTCAGTTTCTCAGGCAAGGTAATCAGGCTCAGTTTCACTAACATACAGTGCTAGAACTTTAATTAAAAGGAAATGACAGAATATATTCTGACAGATTTCAGTGTGCTTATCAGGAGGAAACAAAAGCATATCTACGTTGCTAACAGGCAACTGGTGTGTGGCACTGGTGTTGCCAAGGAGTTCCTGCTGGCATCATGCTTTCTGTAAGCAAGTTTATTGTTTAAAGATGTATCAGAGAAGAAAAAACTTATCCCTGAAGGGAAGTAGGACTTTGCCTTCTGTCTCACCAGGGCTGCTTGGGAGGATGCCAGACTGTCCTCTTCCATGACTAAGAGGGAAAAGCCCATCACAGCCTAAAAAACTACCTAAAACAATCAAGTTTACACTTTTCTTAGATGTGTTTGTCTTACTCCAGAAGATAAACACAGCGCAAATATGTTTTCTTCATAAATAATGTCTTTCAAGTACCCAGTCCAATTTAAACTTTGATTGTTTCTTTTTGCTTCTGCTGCTTGTAACTCGAAAGATAAATACAGTCAGGCAGTACCCAAACAAGTGTCAAGCCCATATTGAAGAGAGTGTTGAGTGCTACTTTCAGAACATCATTAAAAACTCCCTTCTTTACAAATTGCCTCAGTTTATTTTCTGAGAAAATAATAGCTGTAATAAGGGAAGTGGTAGGGAAACCAACGTTAGCAGAACCATACTTTCATTATTATCTGATATATAGACATTCTCACGATAACAACAGTTCACCTCTGTGTTTAGCCCCATCCATTTTATACTAATAGAGTTTGCACAGATCTTATTTGCAAATATGAATGCGAGCAAGTTTTACTTCCCTTTTTAGCCATGCCCGTACACCTAAACATAATGTGTGTGGAAAGCCAGTGATTATTTAGATTTGTGGCTGTACTGCAAAAATGCATGAATCTCAAAGTCTCCCAAAATCCCCATCTGCTGAGACCTTGCAGCAAATACACAGCAAGGGATTTTCAGGCATTTATAAAAAAGACTTTGAGAAGGTCCATGTTACATTACAAGGATTAGTAGCATGCACTAAACATCATTAGCCTACATGAAGAATGGAAAGCACCCATGAAAAGTAACAGAACTCATAAATGTAGATAAAGGAGAGTTCAGTTAATTTTCAGTTGGGCAGAAGTGAATGCGTATTAGAGAAATGATATTAAAAGCAACAAAATTAACACCAAAGTCATGTCTCAAATGATTTCCATTTGCAAGCTGTGGTTTTTTGTTATTTTCTGATATTTCTTGCTAAATAGTAATTTATGTCCCACACATAAATTACACATTTCTCTCTCTGGACCGCATACACTTAAAAATGTTCTCTAATGTATTATTTCACTTATAAATGTTAAAAAAATTCTGATTTTTGTCTGTGGCTTCTGTTCCAGTTTCCAGGGGTCAGTTAAGCCAACACAACTCTGCTACACTTTAGTCATAAGGAGGTATAGTAGAAGGATGATCTGTCTTACTGGTTAGCACCATCCTTCCCACAGTTCTCCTCACAAGGAATTCCCCTTTACTCCCATCTGTAGGCTAACCTGGAAATTCAATGCAAGACCTTTAAAGAGGAGCAAATAAAATGCTTCCTTTGGCAGATTATGATTGTGCCTGCCACGGTTCTGATGTGGGTAACAGACAATACAAATTTCATGCTAGTACAGGCAATTTATGGCCTTGCAGTGAATTACAGTGAACACTCAGAGAGCAGGACTCTGAAGAAGACTCTTTCCAGCAATTTCTTAGCAGAAGCCTATGTGTAGCATCACAGCCAGCTCTAATATGCTCAGTTTAAAACAGAAATGTATTTGTGTTACCGGCTGGGACATGTTTGTCACTTGCCAGGTGTAATGATGGAAGTCCTGTCTTCCTGGTTCTTCCATTTCAGCACCTATAAAAAAAGCTTACACTCACCAAATAAATAAATAAATAAATAGAAAACCCCCAAGAGGTCTTGTACAGATTGAGAGACAGATGCATTAATGTTTTGGTAAGAAGTAGATGAAACTAATGTATACCTGATTGCTAACAGCACACTGGGAAATTGAAATGAGTGATCTGCACAGAGGTGAGAGGCTGATGATACAAACAGCAAAATCGCAGGCAGATTAAGCAGTTTGTGTATCAGTGAGCACTGAATAGCTGAAAGGCTTCACAGAGATTAGGACCACATAGTGAAGTGGGATAAGGGAGGCAGCAATAAGGCCAGCAAAGGCACCTCAGGGATAAACTCTGGCCCTGTCTCCAGTTGCACATAGTAAAAGGATGCTGGTTTCCCCTCCAGTACAAGGATGGTGTCTCTGTGAGGACCAGTAAATGTGTTTATGAGGCACATTTAGAGTTTGCTCATTGGATCAGTTACAAACGGGATTCTGTCTCTTACTGGCACTGGCATTTATGTGAGCCACACAAATTAATCAGCTTAATGGCTAGGGATGCCAATTAACTTTTGGACCAAACCCCAATGAAGTCAAAACCACATCCACTGAAGTAAAAGCCAAAATTACCACTGATTTCAGTAGTGACAGGTGTCTCTCCTAGCAGGCATTTCTGTGCTGCAGTGGGATCATGCTGAACTGCCTGCACCAAGGAAAACGTCTCCTTATGTCCTCCACTCTCTTCGCATGGAAGTGAACAATGTGGGAGAACATCCATCACTTGATTAATAAAGGAGGTTATACAGTACAGACTCCAAAAACTAAAGCCAGATAACAAAAGATGTTACATGGATGAGTGAAAAGACTGCAGAGCTCAGCAGGACCCATGTCCTGTATTCAACAGAAATTGTGGCCAAATAATTGACAGCAAACCTTCACTCTCATGGAGACTGTGGAGTCATGGGCTGGAGAAAACTGAGGAAGCACTTGAATGCTTTCAAGCTTGTCAAAAGTTTGGAGGAGACACCAACAAATCCAACAAAATTCTCTTCTAACTCACATACAACTTCAACCTTATCAGAAAGAGCAGAGGAAAACCTGCATTATTCTGTAAAAATAGTAGAAAAGTTGCTGCCAAAATAACAAATGGAATTTAAAAAAGGAAAACTTTAATTTGAAAAAAAAAATCTTAATTTTAGAAGCTATGTAACACAGTTATTTGATTTGATTTTTTTCTGGTTTTGATACTACTGCCTTCTTTAAAATTTGCCCTTTTCTTAAAATAGCTTCAAATACCTCAAAATTTTCCTATGAAAGGAAATTTAACTCGTGGGAAAAAAGCAGATATTACTCTAGAGAGAGATAAAGAATTTACAGCAATTGGAAGAACAGCAAAAATTGAGGGAATATAATGGTACTGACTTGTACAGCTTATGTGGATAAAAATAAGGAACAGACAATAGAAAAATCAAGGCAGCATGAAAATCTGTTAATGAAGTATTGTCATATAACATTATGAAATGAGAATAATTTTGTTTATGTTAACCACTGTACTAAAGAGAAGGAAAAAGATAAAGAATATTCTGAAGATGAAAAATATTGAAGTTGGCCCTTCAAAGAATCCCAGGAAGACACACACAAAACACCCTATCCCCTTTGCCATTAAGGATGAGGAACTCCTAAAAGTTAATTCATGTTTTGTCTGATTTGTATTTCGGAATACATCTTAATCAGATGAAGTTGTTCTGCTTTGCATGAGAGCTGAGGAGAGGCCTGGGCGTCCCTGGTGGATGCTCAGACGAGAGAATAGTTCTCATGGCTGTCTGACTCTCTAAATATTTGAACAGCTTGAGTGAGAATAGCAGAGGGATGAACCCCAGAATAGTAATTGTCTTAGAGTAGTCATTGCAGTTGGGCAGTTCTTTGGGCATTCACTCAGGATGTATAAGACCCGGGTGTTTAGGTTATCAGTTGTCAGTCATGAGGCAAGGTGAGAAAGGAAGCTGCCTTCCCCACCAGTGAACTTTATCTATCTTCAAGTTCATGACAGTCTGGAGACCCAGAGCAGTACCTAAATATTGAATTGTCCTATATATTAACCTGTGCTCTGTATATTCTCTCTCTCTCGCACACAGACATGTAATATGAAAATATGTCCTTCTGAAACTAGCAGAATGTAGTAGTAAAGATCTTTTCCATAGTTATACTATTTAAGTACAGACTTTTTCACAAAATTAAGACCATAGAATATAGAATATAATTCTCTAGAATTATATACAGGAGAAAAAAGCGGTACCTATTTCAGGGGAAGGAGGGGGAACTTTAAAGCACTGAATTTTTAAAGTAATAATTTTTCATAATTCTGGACAGTCTTTTCAAGATTAATTCAGAGAATCTTTTTCGAAGGTGGAGGAGTTGCTCTGTTCTTATTCTTACACATTCAAAAAATTGTGTGAAGTTTTCATAATTTATTATTCATCTTTTGCAATTACAGGTGTTCTTAATGCTCCAGCTGCTGAAGCCATTATGAGAAAATATGGCTTTCATAAAGCAGTAAGTTTTGTGCTTTGTGGCTTTGCGGGAAAGAATTGAAAATCTGTCCAAGGAGTGTAACATAGAAGGATTTTTTTTTTTTTTAGTTGTTTTTTTTCAGTGGCTCCAAGTAATGGGTTTTGAATGCAAGGTGCCATAAGCAAGAGAAGAATCACATAGATGTTTCATAAAATGACAATCCAAAACACACCGAGGCAGATCACACAAGTAAAAGTCAATTCAAATTAAAATTAAACTCTTGTGAGGCCAAGCAATCTCGCAGCTTTTTAGTGTCCATCATGTGGCCATTTCTTTTGACATCTGACTCTTTTTCCTTGATCACAGCCCTTCTAATCTGGGTCAGTTTAACCACTACAGTGTTTCACATCCCTTGTTCTTCTCCAAAAAATTATTTGATGTAACGCTGCAGAAGATGCAGTTAACTCAGTTGTAACAAGTTAAACACAATGTCTGAGTACCTGTGCTGGTTACTGATGCAAATATTTTATCTTCTGAGCACTGACAAATTTGAAAATCTAATGGGTTCTGTGCACCACTTAGAATCCCCTGCAGCATCCTGCTTCTGTCAAAGGCTTGCAGGCTCTGCCAGCAACCAGATTTCCTAAGTTCTCCTTCCACCAGCCACAAGAGTTCCCTGCTGGAATCTACCACACTTCCAAGCAATAACAGAAGAACAACAGGATATCATTTCATCAGCTACTGAACAGATTTCAGGATGATCCTTTGCACATTCTGGACTCTCAAGTTAAATGTAAGAAAACATTAACCACACAAAATACCTGGTGGGGATTACAGCCTTCTCAATGAGCTTTTAGGATGTAACCATATCTATTCCATTTTACACTGCATGTTTATAAAAACTATTGTCCTTTAAAAGTGTATTTTTATTGAGGATAAGAAGAGCCTCGTCTTGCATCTTCCTCATTGTGGGATAAGAATTAAAAGGGATCACACATGGTTGCAAGGGATTTTCTGCTACATATTGTATATTGCTGTCATGCTGAATTTTGTAGCTACATATTACAGTAAAATCAATGGTGTGCAACAAAGTTTTGTTTCAGGAAGATGCCGCTTGGAACTGTAGAAAGCAGTGATGTATTTTAGAGAGAGACTCTAGGTTGGTACGTTTGAAACGTACACATCAGAGTAGCTGAACAAAATAAGCAGGACCATATTTTGCTATCTCACTCCAAATGTGAGAGTTAAAAAGATGTCCTGAATGTGAAGGCTGGATTCAAAATAGTGAATTAGACTAGTGCATTACAGGACCTTTCCTTGTTTTGTAAAGGCCATCACCCCAGTCACTGCTGGGGCATTACTAGCAGGATTCTCATTAACAGCCAGATTGACATAAAATCCATTATTTCATTTAGGCTACAGTAGTATGACCTACTCACATATGCAAAGAATCTGCATGATCGCTTCATTGATTTCTCTACCTATTTGTTTCTCATTCAGCTTTGACTGAAATCTGTTAAACCTGCATTGATTGCAATGGCAGCTGATGCTGCAGAGTTTTATAAAAAGACAAGGAGATAGATAAAAAGCCAAACCAGCTGAACCCCATAATTTCACACACCCATGTAGTCTTCCCAGCCTTCATTGCAGAAGCCTCTAGACTTGAATGCATTCTCACACAGGCTTGCAATAAGTGACCCTGAAAATCATGCCATTATCTCTTACCCATGGAATTTAAACCACCTAAAGCACACAATTGAAGGGAACTCTTGTTAATGTACCCACTGCTTCACATTTAGAAAGAAATCAGTGTGCCATGACAATCTCCCACAGGAATGTGATTTTTGTAAATATTCTTAAATCTCAGGGAAACAGATGAGAAACATTAAAGGGTCTAAATCACAAAGGAAAGTAAAATTAATGCACATTTAACATTAGTAACTACCAAATCAAGATGGCTACTTGTACATCTGTAGAACCAAATGGTAACTTCCACAGGGTAATATCATCCAGAGCAGGCATTAGAGAAACGGAGAAGGACCCAGTTGGGTGTGCAGTGAAAGCTGAGAAAGATCCCTCAAACACCTCAGCAGATAAAGAGTTCCAGGTAAAGAGATTCTTCCTTTGTTTAACGAAAGGAAGTTGGAATAATGTTTAGTTCTAGTGGAATAATGTTTAGTTCTAGTATTCTATTTTGCAGAATTTAAAAAAAAAAAAAAAAGCCATGGTCTGCTTTAGCTGTCAGTTAGCCACAGACTTTAGCTACCCTAGATTTATCCCCTCGTATTAAATCCTGGTTTTCATTCATCTATTCCTCCATAACACCAGCAGAGGTATTATGCCATGCCTTCAGCAAAGTAACAGGCCTGCTTTGACATCAGGCTGTGCTAGATGTGGGCAGTATCGAACGGAGGCTTGTTCAAGCTGTACACTCTTTTTTGTGGAAAAATACTTGCCTCAGTATTTCCTGGTTAGGTCTACTTTCCACAGACAAGTTTCAAACACCACTAGGTGAGGAGCCAGGATCATCACTCTGAACCTCTTTTGTGCACATTATCATATCAGTGTGCAGACATGGAGCACTGCCATCTGGAAGGTTTAGACTCTTCTCAAAGCAGGTTTCCCTTTAAAATACTTATACGAGATATGCACAACAAGTGAGAATGCAAATCATTGCTTTTAGCTTGCTTTATTTCAGTCTTATCAAGTGCCGAAGAGTTGTCAGTCTCATAACTGAAATATTTTCAGTGTTAGTTATACAAAACATATTTTGTGTTTTGGCTCTCCGGGATTGCATGAAGTATCATCAACTTGATGGGGTATTATCTAGCCAGAATGCAGTTATAATGTTTGCTCTTAACTTGCATGCCCACATTTTTTTCAGGGAAGAGACAAATAAAATGCGTGTACATCAAGACATGGGGAGAGAAAATTAATTTATTGGAATTTCACCAAAAATCTCACCACGGATATGAATTTTAGGGAAAAAAACACTTATTATTTTGGAATTTATATTGTAATGATCAAAGAATTTCACTAAATGATATGGAATCATTACTTGCAAATCATTTTTAGGTTTTGTGATACAATACCTATAAGTACCTAAGGTGCTGTGTAACAGATTAGTATTGATGATACAACGCTTGTCACAAAAGTTTGAGTGGCATTTCTTCCAGCAAAATATTCTTGGTCAAATGAGTTATTGTTTTAAGAGCACACAAATCTCAGAAGATTTTACCAGCTCTTGTTTCACTGTCAGCCTTGCTCAGCACCTACCCTGGCTAAGTACCCATAAACTGGGCCTTTGTAACAGGATGATTCAACGTGCAAGGATTATGACAGTTTTCTACACGTGGCATCTCTAATGGAGCTTCAAAACTTTTTCACACCTGTTACTTTAAATCAGAAGGTCACGCTTTTCCCTCCATTTGTTGGAGTATGAGATTATGATAAAAAATAATTTTGACAGAGGTTGTTAGAGACATCAGATGATGTTGTACAGACTTTGTTTGATAGCAATTGACAGCTTTTAACCAAAGCAGTTCATCTGCTGGTGGTACTCAGACATGCATGGACAGGGTTCTCTTCAGAAAACACACTGTAATTCAAATCTCTGTTTTAGGTTGCAACAAATATGAGTTGTTGTGCATGTCCAGGGGTTTCCTGACTTCTGTTGTCTACTTTGTGCCAAAATGGTGTTAGAGATGCCAGAAAGGTGTTAGAGATGCACATTTCCAAATTCAGTTTTTACCTGAGAGCTTTAAGGTTGGGGTTTTTTGCTTTGTTATGTTGGTTTTGGTTTTATTTTGTTAAATTAGGAGAGTGGATAACTTCATTCCGTTTTGTCAGGTCAGTGTAATCCTCTAACAGCTCTACCACCTGAGCATTGAAATGTGCAATTTGGTCTCTCTTTCTCTCTCCCCTTCTCTATCTAACCTATTCACAGATGCACACACACACACTTTAAACTATCTTATTAAAGCTTATGAGCACTTGCATTGACAGTTTTGGCAGAAGTGCACTGCTGGCAATGACTTGTGATTGCGGTAACAGCAGTGGCATGTGAAGGTAGTGACAGCTCTGGAGTCTAAAGTGTTGACTGAACATATGCATTTAAAAGATGCAAATTTCCTAAACAAGTGACAGTTGCTGCGTTGGAAGTAATTGATACAGCACTGCTTACCATTAAAGCTGGTTAAACAGCGGGTTTGCCAGTTCATTGGGAAATTATTTTTTTCTAAGCTCCCCAGTAAATGACCCTTTCTTTCAGTTGGTGACATGGAGAGTTTGTCCATTTTATTGCTAACAGCAACACTGGAGTGCATTTTAAAAATTTACTGAAGCTTATCAGGGACAGACAGGGTGATTTGAGAGATACAGCCTCTTTTGGAGGCCACCTGGCTGAGCCCTCCCCTGCAAATTGTGCTTCTTTTTAGTGGCCAGCAGGATGACGGCCACAACCCCCTCTTTCCTTCTCCTCACTTGAATCTCTTCTGCCTTATGTCTCTTCCTGACTCTCCTTGCCCTTTGCATTTTTATGTCAGTGTTCCTCAAAGTAGAAATTACACGTTATTGGAGCTACACACTCCTGCAAGCATCTGTGGACTATTTTGAGTCTCTCTCAACTACCACAGCTTAAAACTCCTTCAGGTTCTCAGTGAACTAAACTGGTGGCACTCCACAATTCTGGCCCAAGGTACCAAATTTCTCTAGTATTGTGCTGTCTGGCTTGTTTCTTTACTCCAGGTCATCCTTTCCATCAGAGGGTCTGCCATATGCAGGCTGTGGAGACAGATCTGCCACTTGTGTGACTCTTGTGACATCAGAGACCTTCCTGGATTGCAGGTGTCAGAGATTTTCACACTCTGCCCTTCCCAGAAATGGGATTAGTTCCTTTTTACTCAGGTATCTGTCTTACCAGTGTTTTTCCTGTATGAATGTTGAAAACAAAAGACACTGACAATCATTTCTGGCCATTGCATAAAGTGTGAAATCAGTTCTGGAACTGGAGATACCTGAAAGGGCACCTTTTAACCCAACTGGAAGGCGCTCAAAGCACCTGCTACACCCTACGCTTAAGCCTTGCTTTCTTATATTTCACTGTGCAATTACAGGCAGTAAGTGCTGGTTTTTGGAAGGGCAGCCACTCCCATTTGTCTTCTCACTCACAGCCCATCAGGTTTTGGTGACATTGCAATTTCTTAGCCCCAGCAGAGTGCAGAGCCTCTCGTCCGTCAGCGGTAGCTGTCAGTACTGGAATCAGCACGGGTGTAGCAGTAGAAACAGAAGTTACAAGATGCTCTTTCTTTCCATCAAAACCCACAATCAATGTGTCACTGACATCCTGTAGCTGGTTTCTCATGGCCTGGGGACGGCAGTGTCACAACCATCGTTAGTGTGTTGATGAACAAGAGGTGCTCATGGAGCTGCTCTGATGAGTGGCTCTTCCTGCAAATGCCAATCAATCTCTTTCCCCGATTTATTTCAGTCTCCTTCAGCCTTGGCAGCATTTCTAGCACCCTGGGAACATAAATGGTTGGAGATGATTTAGTGTGATAAAGAGAAATTGTTGGTGCAATTGGTATAGGAAGCATGGCCAGGCACTTTCTGCAGCCACGTCAGAGGAAGCAATTGCCCAGGTGGAATATTCCATTCTGTTCTGCACATGCGTTAAAGAAGAATGAAATACTGAAGCTAAATGTGTATTTGAGGTGTGTATAAATTTACCTTAGGAAAAGGAAGTAAAGATGTTTATAATATTTCACCATTGAGACCATAATACATCAATATACATTCCAGGTATTCTACAGCCAGTTATTCTGTATTATATTATATTCTCATTTTTAGTAATTATTGATTTTATTAAGAATCCAGTGGTTCTCCCACTATGGTCCAGGCTGATTTCCTGGGTTAAACCATGACAAGCTTCTTCTATCCATGAGAGATTTTAAGCAGTGCCAGTCAGCATATCTATTTACATATTATGTTTTAAGTTTGCTGAATAGAATAAACTACAAAAAGTACAAAATTAAATGACATGTTCTGAGAGTATTTAAGTGTTCCACAGTTGAAACGAACATGTACAATGCACACAAAATATGACCTCTTAGTAATGTACATCTTTTAAAACAGCTTTTCTTCATTTATGTTAGATTATTATTATCATCACATATTCTTTATAAAGGACATTTATGTGAATGCAACTGAATCCAATAACCTTTTAATATAGCTCAAAAATATCAACTTCAGACAGATACAATTGTACAAGCATCCATGTAACTGTTGTAGAGATCTATAGCCGGCTCCTTGGGACATGAAGCAATGCAAGCCCCTTCCTCTGTCAGTGAAATGCACTTTGAGTTTGATCACTAAATGAAGTCTCAGAGAATAAACAATACACAGTTTTCCCTGTACTGAAGAGGCTTTGAATCGCTGTATTCAGATGCCAAAAGCGTAGAGTTTGCTTTTTAGGCACAGAAGAGAGTCTCAGGATATGCTGCAGATGTTCTTAGAAAAGCTGGGTAACAGTGTGGACTGTGTCTGTGTCTTCCAGGACAAATTCTGCCCTCATTTACATGCACATGTGCACTTGCAAAGAAAAACAGGTCAGTGTTTTCACAAGTGAATTTGAGCATCAAATTGTTTTCAAATGGATAAAGTGTTCTGTAGTGTCCCTGAAGGCTGCATACTGCATGTGAACTGCAGGAAAAAGCCACCCTATGGAAATAACTTTTCTTTTTTTTTTTTTGAAACTACTTATTTACTAAGTAGTTCCAGGATGTCATCACACCTTTATGGTAGTTACCACATGAATAATTCCAGCTGTGTAATCCTAACTGCCTCTTAATTTTGCTAGTCTGTTTAAATACAGTAGTACAATGGTATATTCTTGCAGCCCACTCTGCCAAACGCAAGGTAATGCACTGAAAGCTGCAACACACCCTTGGAAATGAAGCTGTTCCCAGATGTTCTTCTTCAGTATGAGTACATAAATAATTCCACAACTACAACTTCAGAGGCCATGCATAGCCTCCTCCCTCCATGGAGACATGGAGGAGAAATGGGCTGATACAGACAAACCTTGTGGAAGTTGTGATTTGCAGTCAAGTTTTCGAGGTGTGTTGTGTGCCTTCACAACAGGCCTTGATGGAGGTTATTATTCATGTACAGCTTCCTTCTAAGATTTATATACACACAGAGGTGTGTGGAATGTGCAGCTCAAAGGTCCATGGGTATGTCAAAGTCCTAAGAATGTACCTGCTCAAACATGTGCACACCAATACCTGCTGTTATAGAAGATTTCAAAAAGAATGCATATGAATTCACAGATTAATATCTCATCTTCATTTCTGGAGTTACTTAGAAAGAAAATCAGATATGAGATCCACTGGGCTGTTGAACAAATTCAATTGAAAATGCCTATACTTTCTTTATGTGCTTAGCATTATAAACAGTGGGCAATCATGAAATGAAATCAGTATGTTTATGAATGAGAGAACAAGTGGAAAATTTTTTTGATAAAACACCTTTCCTCTAAAAATGCATATTTGACTAAATTATGTTTTGCATAAATATATTGCTTTTGGTGCAATCCAATAAAATTGTAAAGATTTCATTTTCATTGAGTTGAAAATATACCATTTTTTCCTCAGAGAGATATCAAACTTCTCAAGTCAGTTAACATGGATTCCTACATCCACCTGTGCAAGCCTAATGTCTCAAGAGGAGGCACTCTTCTTGATGTTTGGGCTCCTATTCCTTATCCTATTCCTCTTTCCACATGGGAGGCACACCCTGCTGCAGTAACCAGCCTCCACAAGTGTTCTGAAGCACATCCCAGAGGATAGGTTTTTCTGGAAGGCTGCCTTAAGTAGGAATACTGTAGGGACTTTATGAATAAAGCTTTATGAGATATCTCAGTGGCTCAGATATCTGAATGTCATGGTTTACCTGAATCAGTATTAAATACTTTTGTTTCCCATTGTCATCCATGACTGAAGCCTTTCAAATGACAACACCTGAAGCACCATGAGCATGCCAACATGTCAGAAATAGCTTCCTAAAAGAAAAACCCAGGTGAAAAGAAGGGGAGGTTCCTAAATATTGCAACAATTGTTTGTGAATTAACTTTAATTGTTAATGTAAGTCCAGGTGATACTGAGATAAAATTAACTTGACAGCCATTGTGTTTCTCTTTCCTCTTACAGTGGTGAGCTCCTTAAGGTGATGAGTAAAATTTTGCTAGATATTGTTATAGTTTTACTGGCAGGATTTCTCACAGGCATGCTCATTGTTACACTTTTATTGATGTTCTTAACTTCAAGAGTGAAGTTTAAAACCTATGAGAGTGTTATTTTTATAAGCAAAGCCATGCTTTATGAACTAGAGCATAATTTGT
The DNA here is from genome assembly GCA_013399195.1 of Dicrurus megarhynchus. NCBI lineage: Eukaryota > Metazoa > Chordata > Aves > Passeriformes > Dicruridae > Dicrurus > Dicrurus megarhynchus. The sequence continues at coordinate 164,551 of VXAD01012654.1, read as the reverse complement.
TATATTGTGTGCCCAGGTTGCCCAAACTTTGCCAGTGTAGAATTCCAGAAGTGTCAGTGGAAACTTTCTATTCTTTTTAAGCAATTCACAATTTTTCCTAAACTGTTCACCCAGAAGTGGCTGATGCAATGTAATGAAGCTATTTCTACTGGTATAAGTAGATTTGCCTAAATGCTTTTAAGTTTATAGTCTCCATATAGGATAAATAGGAACAGGAGCAAATATAATGCACAGATATAAAATTATTTACCTCTTATATAGAGGCAATATCCTTTTTTCTTTTAGCAGCTATTGAGAATTATGCATACATCAGTCAGTCTGTGTCTAGCCTCTGTTCATCATCATTAAAGTAAATGTTCTACCTTCTATATATTATTGGTAATGGAGACTGTAATACATGCATCAGTATTTAGGAAGTTTCTGCAGTGTTGACTTTGTATCCCAATGCATTTTATAAGTGGATTTATGTATAATAAATCTATGAAACAAATGCATGCAGAAACACATTTCTGAATTTATTACTTCATTAAGTGAAGCTTCAGTAAGGTTGCTGAGGTAAAGCTAACATCAGGGCATGCTGTATTGTACAGGCTTTCTAGATTTTTCTAAGCAATAGAAATAAATCATAGAAGTATTTCTTGCTGTGTTGTGAAGGCTTATGGGTAATTACCAATGTGGCCATTCCCCCAAACCCCAATGTTTTAGGATTACTCCTATATTTCATTTTCAGCACTAAAAATCTTTCTAGTAGCGATAAAAATGTTGAATCCAAAGAAAAATGTAACAGTCCATAAAAATAAACTGACGGGTTTGGTTTTTCTTGGTTTTTTTTTTTTTTTAAGCAGTCATATTTACTTACAATTTCACATTTCTAAGTATGCCTTTCTCCTTATTAAAAATTATGGAGATGGGCCCAGTCTGAAATCTCTATAATCTGCAGGGACTTTCTCTCAGGACAGCAAACTGGGGCCAAAATATACAAACAAAGTCATAAACCCTAGTGAGAAACATAATTTGTATTAAAATCCCAAGGAAAAAAAAAGAAGAGATACACTCCTATGTTACTGTTCTGGACCTAAGTTCTTAATTTTTAAAAAGAGAAAAACAGATAGTGCCTTGAGGAGAAAACTTTCTCTATTTGAATTTGTTAGCTATAAACATCATTTGCAGAAAGCTGATGACCATGTTGATGTGGCTGTCACTACACACCTGGCCTTGCAGGCAGGGTTATCAGCGTTATCAGCACAGACCCAACATTACTGACACATATTTGCCCAGCTCAGAGCAAAGGCAAAGCTCTCCAGGAGCTCCACCCCTATAGACATACATCATATGGAATATCTCTTCAGATCATATGGAATATCTCCTCAACTATAACACTGCACTCCAACACTGAACAGAATGGAAAGATCACTTGATTTGACCTGTTGGCAGTGCTCTGTCTAATGCAGGCTGCTAGACTTCTTCACCCCAAGGGCATGTTTCTGGCTTCTCTCCAACCTGGTGTCCACCAGGACCCCTGTGTCATTTTCTGCAAACCCACTCTCCAACCAGACTGCCACCAACCTGCCCGGGTGTACAGGATTATTCATCCACAGCTGCAGGGCTTTTTATTTCCCTGTGTTGAAGCTGAAGGTTCTGATCCCTTGTTGAAAGTTCTGATCAGCCCATTTCTCCTGACTGTCCACATCCCTCTGCATGGCAGTGCATCTATCTGGTGTACTGACCATTCCTCCTGCTTTTATACCATCTGCAGACCTGTTGGGAGTGTGCTCTGCTCAAGGCATTCGTGACGATGTTAAATAGTACTGACCTTAATATATTCCCTGGAGTACACCACTGCTGGCTGACATCCACCTGCATTTCAAGCCACTCATCACCATCCTGTGACCCTGACAGTTTAGCTGGTTTTCAGCCCACCCCACTGACCACTTACGTAGTCTGTAGTTAATCAATGAGTCTATAAGGGTGCATTAAAATCTGTTTGGAACTCTCAGTTTTACAGGATAACATATTCTATGAAATTAATCTTTATTTTATGAGTTCATTAGGAAAGAAAGCAATCACATCAAATGAAGGCTGGATCCCACTTGTAAGGACTAGTCTAATGTGGATTAACCAGTTCATCTCCCTGTCAATTCATTCCTCTAATTTCTAATTTGCAAGTTCTCTAATTCATAACTTGTAACTCGTAACTTGCAATTCATGACTTGTGCACCAATGAGCAAAATAATTACCCAGCCAATGGTGAGAGTGCTCATCCTTCCTCCTCCATCACACTGCAGGGTGAAGAAGGACCAGCAGGACACTGCAGGAATCCACGTGGTGGTGATATCTTTCTACTTGTTTCCCATGTGCAGCATGGACCATTAGGGTCTCATGCCAGCTTAGTTAGGAGGATGATCCCACAATTTTATTCATGTTGTTCTGTGGAGTTCACAGCTTGAATACTTTGTTGTTGTTGTTGTTTTACCTCTTCTCCCATTTTCAGATAAAAGATAAAGTATTTTTAAAGACTTTTTTAAGATTCCTGTTTATGGTGTCTTACAACGTGGCATGATTCAAGTTTTAAATATTGTGTGGAAACATGCTTGACAGCTACTTGAAGATTTTAGCTCACTCTTAGATGTTATCTGCATTTCTAATGCTAGATCTGTTTAAAGAGTAATTAATCAGCTTTTTTCCTGTTTGTATGCTTCTAAACACCCATCATAATATTGAGTTGCATTTTCAAGATCAAGAAGATTACAACTATTCAAGGATACCCTATTTATCTTTCTGTCCTTGGAGACAAAGTTATCAGAAGTTATGGATGTTTGTGAACTATCAAAAGAAAAATGCCTGTAATGAAAGTTGCAGAAAAGACATGTAATGAGTAAGGAAAAGTAATTTAAATTCAAAAGAATGAAATTAGGTTCCATAATGAAAGATGCTGTCATATTATATGGCAATACTTTAAGTCTCATAATGACAATATATTCTTATTGCAACAGAGTGATCTGAATTGTGAAAAAATGGAAAATATTTAAAGAAAAGAGCTGTGCAAATGTGGTGATTCATCATGCTTCTTTTTAGATAAAGACATAACTTAAAGCTTTGAGAAGGAACTGATGGTTCTCTGCTTATCTTTGAGTTGGGTTTTTCCGACAGTTACAAATTTGACAACTTTTAAATCCAGGGGTTTTTTTTAAAAAATCAGAAGATTCTTCCCACAAACTGCTTATTAACCTTCAAGAGATTTCTGCAGCAAAAAATATTTTTTGCTTGCTTGTTTGTGTTGTATCCTACACTATCACTTGTCTACTTTTAATAGGATATTACATTAGGAAGATGAATTACATGCAGGGTTTGCACAGCATCTCAATACAGTGCTGCATTTGAGGGGGATTACATATTTTTAAGCACAGCATTGCATCTGAGTGTGTCCCACCAATGAAACTGTGCCCCAACTGAAGCCCTAAAAGCTGAAGATGAAAACAGGAAAGCAGAACCTTACTGCTCAATTTGTGCCACTCTTTCCCGGGGCAAATTCACTGCCAATACAAAATCGGTGGTATGGGTAAAAGACATTTTGATATTCAAAATTCCTGTATTGAAAGAAAAAAAACTGTTCAAAAAATATTTTGTTAGGGCATGAAAAGACCAAAGAGGTCGAGTGTAACTTATAGCATCCAAATTCTAACTGGGCTGAGCAAAAGTCTCTGGTCTTTTGGGGAGAATTCCATTGATGTATATAACTTAATTTAATACATGTAGAATTATGTATTTTTAAAAGCAACATTAATATTCTTCAGCAAGAAACTCATGGTGACAAGCCATCACCATGCCTTCGAGTCTAGGTAATGCTGATTATATTAAAATAATTCACCTAGCACAAGCTGATGAAACCCGCACACGTGCCCTTATTTGCATGAGGAGAATGTAGGAATTTTAGCTGCAAAGCTATGTGTTTAATATCTGTTTTGCCAGCACCACTGAAACTGGAGTACTGAAGATAATTGAGTTAGAAGAGAGTGCAGGAAAAGGAGGAAGCTGAGGGATTGCAGGCTCCACAATCCTGATGGAGCTCCAGATGACTTCCCAGTATGATTTAGAAGTGAAATGCGGGACGGAGAACCTGATAAAAAATATAAAATCAGTCCCCCCAGGGACATTTTAATTAGCATTTATTCAGTGTCGTGTGATTTGGTGAGAAAGTGGCTCCTTCAGAATATGGTTGTGTTTGCCTGTATTTCTTTCCCTCTCTATCTTCTTCTTCAAGGCAGGAGATAAAACAGTCCCGAAGTACAAAATGAAGGAGCAAGTGGAGGACAAGGATTTAATTCCATCATTATTGTAATTATGTTTCAACTCTTCATCACATTAGCTTTTCTAAAACATTAATAATGCTGACAAGAAAAATACCAATACACTACTGCATTCCTAAGGCCATTGGGTTTGCTACAAACATTGCAGTGTGAAATGTTATGGACTCTGTCGTAACAAGACAGAGGTGGTCTGGCTTGAAGATCAGCTTCATTCCATGGCCTTAGAAAGCAGGATTTTCATGAACAAACAGACTATTTTGATGCTAATCACCTGTCTCACTGATCTGCAAAGGGAAACTGCAGTTTGATCCCGGATATAGCCAGAAATGTTGAAGTTAAGTACTGAGTTGCTGAGTTTACAGAAACAATTTAAAACATTTTTGTTTGCTTAGCAAAATAGTCAGCAAATAAATAATTTGAGCACTGGCTCTAAATATGAGAAGCAAGAGGCAGAGTCTGAGTTTTGTTGTCTGCTGTATTTTCTATTAAGTTAAGAAACTGGTAGTGAAATTTGCCTCAATAATTAATTCTTTCACTTATAGGTTTCCTATTTTAGTGAATGACTATGAAACTAAGATATTTATTTACCAATGTGATGTGGAAGAAGCATCATTATGCTGTGACAATTTGTATTAAGGTGCATATGGAACCAGAACAAACGCCCCAGCATAAAAGTCAGCTGATATAAAAAGCCAGCTTCCTGCACTAATAAAGGAAAACTTATATTAATGAAAACTTTAAGGATTTCTTTGCTAAATGGAACCTGATACTGATTTTTTTTACAGCAGTTTATTTCTTTATTTAGTACAGGAGTTTTATTTATTTATAAACACCTTAGCTATTAATACCGATAATTTTTCTAAACATTGATTTAAAAAAACATGATTACAGACATAGACATTTTGTAGGTTTTTATTGGAATCTAATCAGCTGATCTAAAACAGTAGGCTAACCTGCAAAAACATACTTGGCTTCATATGTTGTTCATCAGTGCTATGTAACTAAAGATTTTGCTTTCTATCCCACAGTAAAAGGTCTTAGATTTGCTGAATATAATTTACTAAGACTAAGATGTAGCGTCTTTTAAATTTCACCACATGATCTAGAGCTGGTGATGAGAAAGAAATATGGAGGCTCCACAATTCTTGAGAATCTATAAAACACTGTGCTGGCTTTAGCATTTATCAATTTTTAACTACCGCTACAAGGCTCCAAGCAATCAATTATTTCCCAGCTCAGTGAGAGACTCAGAGCTATACCAGATAAACCAGAAATCAATTTTACTGCCTTGTGGCTGGTTGCTAAATATGTTTCTCCATACCACACTTAAAAACAAACAAAGCTAGACTTTTTATTTTTTTTTTTTTTTATTACAGACAAGGCTGAATTTCCTTCATACTTCACTTGACGTTGCAAATTCAGAAAGGGATAAACCTTATCTTTTTGGGGATATAGATACATCATCCTTTTATTATTGGTTTCTTAAGAAACAGAGGAACAAATCTATTCTTTTTCATTTTTGAGTCTGGCAATGTATCTGGGAATTATTTTTCATAGTGAAGGGTCTCTTGGCTGTTCTTGTAATATCACACTTCTGGAGGTCTCTGCCACAAGGGAAGCACTGGATTGGCATGAAGGGTGCAGTACTCTGCTAAAGAACCATGGGAGGTATGATGGAAATTCTCAGCATGTTTATGAAAAGCATAGTTTCCCCCAAAGAATGAGCAAAACCTTTCATGATATCCAAAGAAAATTTTATGGGTGCTTTTAAAGGTAGACCAAACAACTTCTTATTCAGGGGAAAGTCTATAACACAGAAGGGCTCCATTCCTCTGTTGTGTTTATCAGTTCACATGTACCATGTACCTTAGCCTCAGTATACACTGTAGCTCCAGGGAGATTGGGTTTGCATTAAAAAAAAATAAACAAAACCAACTATTTCTACTTTTGAAAGATTTGAAACTTATGCAACTTCTAAGGAGTGTTCTTTCTATTCTTTTCCTGTTATGTGAAATGGGAAACACTTGTGTGTGTGGCTGCACTCGAGTTCTAGGGGATTTTTTTTCACTCCTGCATCACGGAAAAACATGGAATGGTCGAGGTTTGTAGGAACCTGTGGCCCAACTCCCTGCAAAACCAGTTACCAGGGACCACATCAAGACAGGTTTTGAGTATATCCAAACATGGAGACTCCACAACCTCTCTGGGCAACCTGTGCAGGTGTTCAGCCATCCTTACAGTAAAATAGTGTTTCCTGACATTCAGATGAAATTTCTTGTGTTTCTGGTTTTATCCATTGCCTCTGGTCATTTTCCTAGGCACCACAAAAGAGCCTGGGTTCATCTTCTCTCCTAGTATTTATGTATGTTAGTAGGATCTCCACTAAGATTTCTATTCCACATTTTTTTACCTTCTCTGTGAAGATTTTATGGGACACAGCATTGAAAACCTTCCTAAATTCCAGGTAGCCAATATCCATTGCTGTCCCCTCATCTAGTAGGCCAAACCTTTTATTATTTGCTGGTTACACAGGAATAGATCCTCTGCATGTAAATGGTACATAGAAAGTTGGAAAAGTGGAATATATTCTTCTTTTGCAGTCTTCTGCAGCATTTTGCAAGTGCTTTTTGTCAATATCTAAGGAAAAATGTTAAAAAAGTCACTTACTAGATGTCAGCCTGTATGACACTTCTCCTTTGCCTAAAAAATATTCCTAGTTTATTTTAAATTATATGAATAAGAAGGTTGGGGAAAAGACAGATCAGTTTCAAAGCCTGTGAACTTCAAACTGCTTAATATACTTATTTTCCTATTGAATCCTTTTCTGTTCTGACCAGCTCAACCTGGACAATGTCTAGAGGCCAATAAAATTTTGACCAGCAGTGAAAGCACAGGTGACCAGTGGTGAGGACTGTATACAACAGCTGGAAATATTTTCACTGGAAATGAGTCAAAGGTTCAAAGCAATAGTTCCCTGAACCCATTTCAAATATAAACTGGGCCATGCTCAACTGTTTAAGCCTGTCTTATCAGGAGATTCATGGCCACTACAAGGTCATTATCCACCTCAGAAAAGGCATCAAGCACATGTTGTTTGCCTGCAAGGGTTCCTACAGCACTCTGCAGTGAGAACAATTTTACTTTTACCTTTTTACAAGCTGAGCCATTTGCCTATCAGCAATAACTCATTTGTATGTTCTTTCCACTCAGCATATACATAAACAATCCCCCTCTGGTCTGACTTGTACAGCTGTGTTTTCAGGCTTTGCCATCATATTCCAAAATAAGTTTATTATCCTGCATGAATTTTTACCTATGAAAACTTTATTAAATAACTAAAATACAGAGTCAGAGTAAAGACCTATCTATTTATACTTTTCCAAATGTACACAGAAGTGGTTTGAAGTGCTTTATGTAGTCTGTACCATATTGGATTTCATTAAAATTTAAAGTAAATACTGGTGATTTACAATTTCATGTATAAAACCTTTTTTTTTCTCTGAGACAAATGTTCATACTCTTTTATCAGATTTCACACTATATAAAAAATAAAACCTTTCAGTACATTGTAAGCTCACAGTGCCAGTGTCTGTAGCTGTACAGTAGTCAGACTGTGTTGTACTGCGCTGCAACCTGAAAGGGGCCATCAAGGACAGAAGTTTCAGTTCAAGAAAAGATGACATCTCTGACAGTGTTTTGCAACCTGGCTGTTCTCATAAAGTGACTGGAGCATATGTAAAATATATGTATATGTCAGAGCAATAATTTTTATAGAACCACAGAATCTTAGAATGGTTTTGGTTGGAAGGGGACCTTGAAGATCATCTTGTTCCAATCCCCACTGCCATGGGCAGGGACACCTTCCACTAGACCAGATTGCTTAGACCCCCATGCAACCTGGCCCTGAACACCTCCAGGGATGGGGCATCCACAGCTTCTCTGGGCAACCTGTTCTTGCACCTCAAAATCTTCACAGTAAAGAATTTTTCCCTAATATCCAATCTAAACCTATTCTCTTTCAGTTTGAACCCATTCCCCCTTTTCCTGTCACTACATGCTCTTGTTAAAAGTCATTCTCTGTCTTGCTGTAAGTTCCCTTCAGCTACTGGAAGGCCACAATTAGGTCACCCTGAAGCTTCTCTTTTTCAGACTGAACAATCCCAATTCTCTTAGCCTTTCCTAGGAGAGGTGCTCCAGCCTTTGGTGGGTCATCTTGGTGTCCCTCCCCTGGACTCACTCCAGCAGCTCCATGTCACTCCGGTGCTGGGGATCCCAGAGCTGGATGCAGCACTTCAGGTGGGGTCTCAGATTTTATTTTTAATTTTTTTTTTTTTGCCATGCCTACACAGTACACATTTCTCTGTCAAAGAAGACTGAATATTTTAGCATTGTAATATTATAATTGCTTTTCATGCCTTTTAAGGAGAATGACCTGTTCCAAACTTTGTTGATTTGTTTAAATCACACTGACAGAACATAAACCAAGGAGTTATTCTATTAAAATTAGTTATTTCTGTATTGACTTTACATACACAATATTAGTTATTATTTATTCGATGAATATGCAGACCTACCACCTTTAATGACATTTTATATCACACATAACCTGCATAAACCAGAACTTGGGAATGTATGGTATACACACAAAAGAACAGTAGATGGAGAAGGAAGAGACTGAATAACAAAAATATTCCTGTTCATCCTACTCTTTTTAATCTCCTTTACTGGATTGTATATGTAAATAAAATCTATCTTATATATATTTCCTTTTTTAATTTTTTTTTTTAATAGAGTGGGCCAAATTCTGCCCTCACATCTGTGCAAACTAATTTCAGAGAACTAGTATTGTGTGAGTGTGAGAGTAAATGAAGGCTTAATTTCACCCAGAATGAACACACTAGATCAGATCCTAGGGAGATGGAAATTTTGTACAAGTTTTAATTCCATCCAAAAAATTTTAACTAGTATATGGTAGTTATCTGAAAGTTTCACTTTGCTTCTCTTTTGATTAGTTGGCATGATACGCTTGTTGACAGAAGACTTCATTAAAAGTTTTTAATTTGGGAAACAAAGAAAGCTTTTCCATCAGGAAAAGCCTTTGAGCTTGGTTGTAAAGCATAGAAAAGGCAAGAACTTGTCAACTCAGCTTTAAATCCCCTCTGGTCTGTGTGCATCCATTACATATGTCCAATACACATGGACACTGTTTGGATTACATTGCCACCTCATATTCCTTTCCCAGAACTCGAAATGGGGCAAGAGGCAATGGGCAGGATCAGACACCCAGGAAATTCCACCTGAACATGAGGAAGAACTTGTTTCCTGTGCAGTGCCCAAGAACTGGGACAGATTGCCCAGAGAGGCCGTGGAGTCTCCCTCACTGGGGTTATCCAAGGACCTTCTGGACACCACCCTGTGCCATGTCCTCTAGGATGACCCTGCTTGAGAAGGGAGGTTGGACCACGTGACCCACTGAGGTCCCTTCCAACCTGACCCATTCTCCTATTCTGTCACTCAAATCAACTCAGGGGACAGAGTTTGTTCCACAAGGAGAAAACACCCACCTCTGGGTTTTATCTCCCTTTTTAAATACGTAATCCTGTGCCTTTTTCTCTTTACATGATTAAAATCCTGTTACAGAATTATTAATTTCCTCAAGGACTTTCCACTATATTAATTGCTGTTACTAGTTCATAAATACACATTTATTTTGCAACACCAGACCATTGCACTATTTTACAGAAACAGTGAAGCACAAAAATACCATGTTACTTTCAAAAATTGAATTAATCCAAAATTCATAAGGCCTGGGTTTGGGAAAAAATTAAAATTTAATGTTAAAGTGGAAAATACACTTTTTATATTTATTGGCTTGGATAAAAAGGAGTTTATTTTCCGTCACAAGGTCTTATTACATCTGCAATTAAGGACCATGTGTTCATCTAGCCTCACATAAAATGAGCTGGATTGCTTTGGCATGGCAAAATCGAGTTGCCTCAAGATGGGACCATACAATAAAGTGATAATTCTGGTTGGAAGGACCTGTCTGATATATCTCTTAGTTCTAAGCACAAAAAAAATGCTGTGATTTGCTCAGGATCATATATGACCATTGTGGAAGGGGTATAGAAAGTGATCTTGGGCAAAGATCATATTATTTAATGACCTTATGTGAAGATCTTGTGTATTCACTACATGGAACCTACAACATTGTAAAATGTTTTTGAAAATAATATGTTGGAAATCAGCTTTGATTCAATCCCAGATAAAAACCATCCTCTTTCATAACAGATATGAAGAGCTGAGGAAAGGAGAGTAACATAAATTCTATTAAGACTATTGTAAATTTTTACAATCTTCTTTTAACAGCTTTTTTTCTGTGTTTCCTTTCTGTTTTTTACAAGCTAAATTTCCATTATATTAATTCCCCTATAGTTTATCAGCCACTTGGGACCCCAGGAATCTCTTCATTCTAGAATTCTGCTTTTCTTTGGACAGTATTAACTGCAAAAATACTGATCTTTGTCATTAAGCCTTTTTCTAGGAGTATATGGAAAAATATATGGCCAGTAATGAGAGGTAAAATGCTTTAGTTGCTATTGCCTACAGTCTCAGTCCCTCTAAACAGGGAGAATGAGACTAAAAATCTCTTTTTAGGCTCACAGATTTGAGCTGGCTAGCATTGACATTAAAGAAAAAACAGCTTTTTTGAGAGCAGCAGCATCCTGTAATCATTTTAGGACACTGAAAAAACAGGAACTCTATGAGGAGGGAAGATTTTCCAAGGTGGGCGATAACATTGGCCTAAAGCCTAAAAGGTAAGGATGGCATTGTAATTTGCATGTTTTATTTGGAAGCTTTACATTGGGTTCATTTTTAATTAAGCAGTTAATTCTTATACCTGACGATGAAATTGCTTCTGTACTGCAGCAACAGTGTCTGGTCAGTGGTGAGAAAAATGCATAAAAAGCAGATTTTTCTGGTGAGAGCAGACTCAGTCTCAACTCTGTATGCAGGAGAGGAGAATGCAGAAAGGGTAAAGGAGATGAACTTCTGGGAGTTTTCCCTGAAAAAGGAACAAAGGCAAGGTCTTGAAGAACTGGCAGCTCCTATAAGAGAGTCAAAAAGGACATATTACCAGTTTCATATGGTATCCTTCAGATTAAGTTGCTGTCACACTTCTGCATCAAAAGAGGGGGGTTTCAGGCAGCTCAACACTGTGTCCAGGAGGTCTCAGGAATTTGAACAACTTCCATACACTGTCCTTGATGGATAACTGGTTGAATGACCTTCCTCACCTCTTGGGGAATATCCTTCCAGCACAAGCTGCAGAGACCAACCTAAGATACTAAGAGGTGTAAGATATTAAGAGGCCTAAAATAAGAGGTAGACAGAAGCAGAGAGAAAGTGGATCTAACAGATTCATTAGATCTAAATTGCAACAAAGTTCTCTGAGTTCAAGGTAATGAAAAAAGTTGTGATTTTTATTAAATGTATATATATGTAGTTTTTTGGTAGGAGTGATCTAAAAACCTCTTATTTCTTGAAAAGAAGGAATGCACATGTAGTTATGTGTATCAGTGCCAATAAGCCTACACCAGCTTACTACTGCTATCATGCAAGAGAACTTGAAAAGAGAGCGTATACAGTCACCCACATACCTGTTTTTAATCTTTCTGTCTGCTTTTAACTCTTCTGACATTCTACAGCTGAAAAAGGAGAAAATGCATTCAAGAAAGGACAAGAGACTCTTCTGGTTTTATTTAGCTGCCAAATCATATTTCCTCTGTCAGCCATTGAAGCAATGAGGCTTCCACCATTAATCCACATGTTCTCAGGTGATAGCTGCCCAGGCACTGTAACATAGAGACTTTTCTGGCTGAGCTCTTTCTGATCATCACCACTGCATGTCCTTGATTCATGGCAGCGATATCATGGTGCTGACAGGAAATAAGAACGTGCAGGAATGTTGACAGTTGAAAATACCTTGTAGGGTTGAAAACCAATTTTATGAAACAAACTTCAAAGAAACTTCCAAGTTCAGACATATCAGTTTCATTTATAATGCTTTTTGTGAGTTTGTGGAAACTAATCTCTTAGCCTAACTAGATTTGTATGAGCCTTTTCTGCTCCGTGTGTTCAAACATACCCTCGAGTCAAGAAATATCTGTATTCTTTGATTGCTTTTAATCTCAGTTCTCCAAGAGCTGTTGAAAAGATGCTTTGCTTCAGCCTATAGCATTTATAGGAGTCAGTGGTTAAACCAAATTTTTGTCACACTAATCAGTTAAACTGTCAGTGAATTAAAGAACTTACAGGGGAAAAAAAGCAGGAACAGAGTGAGAAAAAATCCATGCTGTTTTGATAGGGAGAGCAAAATGATACCATGGTATCAACATCCCAGTAAGATAGCACTGAGAATTCCTTATCTACAGTAGTCCATCCAGTAATATTGAAGCTTACAAAAAACAGTTTGAAAATGGCCAGTTCTTTGAACAGTAAGCAAGTTTGAGCAGTAAGAAGTTTAGGAATGAAATGGATGAAAAAAACCCCACAACAATGTCATGAAAAGTACATACTCTGAATTTAAATTTCTGGGTCTCAAACAGAACAGAAATAGACAAAACACAGAAAATGGTGTTCTTCACCCGCAAAAAATTGGTATTGTGACAATGCCCTGATGCCTGTGCAGTGATACCACATGGATGAGCTCCCCTGGTGTTTTCTGACATACTCCTTGAACCCCAAACTTTATAACTGTGCCAAAGATCTCCTCACTCTCATGACCAGTGGCAGAACTTGAGGAAAAAACATGAAGCTGAGTCAGGGGAGGTTTAGGTTGGATATCAGGAAAAAGTTTTTCACCCAGAGGGTGGTTGGGCACTGGAACAGGCTCCCCAGGGCAGTGGTCACAGCACCAAGCCTGAGAGAGTTCAGGAAGTGTTTGGACAATGCTCTCAGGCATATGTTGTGAACCTTGGGGCGTTCTGTGCAAGGCCAGGAGTTGGACTAGATGATCCAGATGGATCCCTTCCAACTCAGCATATTCTGTGATAATTTAAAACTTCCTGAATCTTTATGGCTGTCCGGGTGTTTTCATGTAAAGAACAAAGCAAGACTAATTTATACCAACACTCAGTGATTGGACAAATCCCCTGAACAATTATTGCCACCCCAGAAAATCACAGAAAATGCACTGAAGGGGTCAGTCCTACAGTGGCAGAAAGTAACACCTCTGAACTCTTTTAATAGGGACAAGATATCTTGTCTGAAGACTGGACACCACGTACACACAGGGAATGATGTTAAAAAACTACCTGAAAATCTATGCCGTGCTACAAGAAGGTGACAAGACAGCCTCATTCCATAGATTATTAGTTCCCATTTCTCTTTGTTAAAGAAAATGAGATTAATGTCACTGGCATAAGTGACGGCTTATCTGGCTGCTGCATTAAGCCAATGCTGAGTACTTTAAAGATTTTCTGGAACATTGTAGTCTCATACTTGGAAGAAAAGCAAATGAGAGAAGGACTAGATTCATAAAACAAGAGAAAAGTGGAGGATAAACCCAGCAGTTAGAGAAGACATAAGAGGGGAACTTTCATCAGTTTCATTTTACTTAACATATTCAGAGATCTCCCGCAAGACAGAAAATCCTTAATCAGTCAAGCAGAGTATTTTAATCCTTACCTTGCTATAAACATCAATGGATCAATCCATTCTTTAAAATGATCTAACATTGAATAGCGAAGTAGGTACACACACTGTAGAATTAGCACAGCCTAAGGACATCAAACAAATGGACAGAATGGTCATACTTAATTGTTTTAATCAACCAGTCTTCCTTATACGTGTTTCTCCTGATTTGTTTCGCCATTTAAACATTTTAACAAAGGAACTTATGTTCATTGGCTGCACAGTTCTCTTATTCTCTTGGTTAAATTAAATTAGAGGGGTAGCTTTGGTGGTCACAGATGAGCAGTAGCTTCTTTACACAGCTTGCCACAGTGGGAACTTTTTTCTGAGTGCATTATCCATGATGTGACAGCCAGAACCTCCCCAGGCCTGCCGTCACCACCATCCTGTCATTCCATTCTGTGCCCATCTCATGCCAAAGTCCTTCTGTGGTAACTGTGCTTGGGACAGGCAACTGTGATCTTTAAGTCCTCACAGCCTCTCAAAATGTTTTTAGAGTAGATTTAAGACCAAGAGGGAAGGTAACATCCAAAGACAATGAAAACCTCTCTAGAATTTTTGGCCTGTCTGTGTTTTGGTAGAGCCACATCACAGTACAGGACCCTGCAGAAATGAAGGCACTGGTCACACTCCTCTCAGTGCTGTGAGCTGTTTGTAATGTCCCTGTCACTAATCATCTTCTTGCTCACAGCTAATACACACTTCCAAAATAAAATGAGAGCTTGAAAAATACCAAGTCTAGTTCAAATTAGGAAAGCACTTTTTACCCTCTTATTGTGATTGCAGCTGTGATAGGAATAGGAGTTTAATGACATAAAGGCTTAGCAGAAGGGAGGATGGCAGATTTAGGACAAATGAAAATGATACTTGTGAATTGCATTCACCAGTCCTTATGAAAGAGTAAAATATTACTGTCTCAGAGTTTTCAATAGTGTCAGAAATCATCTTATTTTTTAACTTAAATATTTCAGTAAAGTCTAAGGAAAACTCCCTCAACAACCATACTCATACTATGGTTCTGCATCTGTTTTGCACAAAGGCCTATATTTTGGGCCTAACTCAGTCTTTTGCAACATTTAAAGAAAAGAATTTTAGGTAAACCTGTGAGTTTTTTTCACAATGTCTGTTTGCTAAGCTGAACAAAAGAAAAGTCAAGTTAAAATCAATGATGCTTCCTACTCTCCTGAAAGATAACATGCAGGCAATAAACTACTGTGTAAAATGGTACTGTCAACAGAATGTGGGGCTCTAATGGTTTTCAGTCTTTGTTATATATATCACACCCCTTTGGAGCTAACAAAGCAGAACCCAGACCCTGAAATACAGCACTAAAAACCCCACAGTCCTGTGCAGACACCATCCTTGGAGACAAACACAACAGAAAACAAATTTGGGATTGACATTAAGCCAATTCTACTCAAGGCTGCATCTGATCCACAACCCACTTTTGTATATCAGAGAACGCTGGCAGGGGCTGGAATGTAACAAGGCTTTTTATCGGAAATCAAAAGTCAGAGAGGTGGAGGCAGAACGCAAGGAACACTCTCCTATTACTGTGTGATGTGGGCACACACAAACCCAATAAGTGTTTGGCATCAGTCTGCAGCTGCTGCAGACAGGTTGGTGAGAAGCAGTACAGTGCTACAGAAGTGAGTGTAGCAGTGAGCATTTGCATAAACAGAAGATCTGTTATCTAGAAGGTAAAAAGACAGAGGCCATGGCATGTGCAAGGGTAGGATCCTCTCCCATACATAAGAAAAGAAGCCAATTTTTCTGTGGTTTTGTACTGAAGTCAGAAAGTAAGCTTAATGGAAAATTTTATTGAAATAAAGGCCGTACCACTAATATTTCCCCTGGACAAAGTAATTTAGGGACTCCTTCAACTGACAATGACAACAAAGAGGCATTTACTTAGACTACAAAGTTTTCAGCTAGTAGTCGGCCTTTTTGTCCCTTTTCTATCTATAGGTCATAGGCGTAACAGAGATTACATTTCTGCTTTTATTTTCTGCAACAATTTATTTAGCACCTCACATCAAGAGGCAACAGGCCCAGCCTGAAACACAGAGGGGCCTGTCTGACCATAAAGGAACACTTTTTTCCCTGTGAGAGTGACTGACCATTGTCCCAGACTTCCCTGGGAGGTTGTGGAGTCTCCCTCCTTGGAGATATTCAAAAGCCATCTGGACCTGGTACTGAGTAACCAGCTCTAAGTAACCCTGCTTGAGCAGGGGGACTGGACCATCTCCAGAGTGGATGCAGGGTATATTCTGAATTTTTATCTGATCTGCCAAGTCAGGGTCTTATTTATAAATGAAATATATCACACAAAGATGGTACTGGGCCATGAACAGCCTGTACTTGTGTATGTTCGAGTTGAAAATGAGCACTCTGATGGAAATTTCAAATATAAAGGTACTTAGACTACATAAGGTTCTACGGAATGAAAGAGAAACAATGTGCAAGATAAAGAGATTTCTTACAAGCACAGTTATCCTGATGCAAAATCTTGAGATGAAGCTGTCACTTCATATATCTTACAAAAAATAACAAACGCTCAATAAAAGCCTGATGGAACTGTTTAGCAAGTAAATTAGTGTGTCTGCCTCTCTTTCTTCACAACCACATTTCAAACCATTATGTAAATATCTGAAAATACCACAATGAAATCCCCATTATTTATTGTCAAATGTACAGTGAACAGGGAAAGAAAAATGTCCTCCTTTTCAAACTGAAATAATCTCTTCGCATGCACCTCTCCTGCTGAGATTACTTATGGAAGTTTTTGAAGACAGTAGGGTCAATTCTAAAGTATTTGTCTCACGTAATTATGGTTTCTCTGTGAAATTGCAACAAAGAAAAGCTGATTATTATTTCAACATCAATCATCCTGACAATTACAAATATTTGCTCCATAGGGGAAGTGGATGCATCCTGTCATATTTATACATAGCTTCATGCTATTGGAAATATAAGCTGTTAGCATTCTCTCTCGGTTTCTTGTTTACTCCTCTTGTATAAAAATTTTACTAATTAAAAAAGAGAAGAATCCCAAAAGTAATGCACATTCAACACAAGTTAAATCTGGGAATGTGGCTGCTAATTTCTCAACTGTAAAATCACTGGAGTAATATTTCAATGACTTCAGTAAAGATTGCATTCTTGGAAAATTCAGAAATACTGCAGTGTCTAACAGCATGCACTAAGGTACGGCAATGGAAAAATTAAGTCACTCAAAGAACCTTAGCTCTACCTGGGATAAGCAACACTAAAATTTCCAGTTGAGAAAAAATTGTCCTTACCATTTGTCCTGCTTTCAGCTAGGGCAGAGTTAATTTCTTATCAGCAGCTGTTACAGTGCTGTGGTTTGGATTCAGAATGAGAACAGTGTTGATAGCACACTGATGTTTTGGGTTTTGCTAAGTTGTGTTTGTCCTAAGGCAAGGACTTTTTTTCTTGTCTCATGCTCTGCCAGTGAGGAGGTACCCAAAAAAAACCCTGGGAGGGAGCACAGCCAGGAAAGGTGGCCCAAACTGGCCAAACACCAAAAAATATGATGCCCAGTACATAAACTGAGGAGAGTTACCTGGAAGGGGGGACAAATTGGGTTTGGGAAGACAAGTGTGGTGTTGGTCAGCAATTTCATTGTGCATCTCTTGTTTTCCCTTTTCATTATAATCATTATTATTGTAATTTACCATTATTGTTGTATATTACTTTATTTTCAAATATTAAAATATTATTGTCTCATATTATGAGTTTTACTTTGATTCTTCTCCCCATTCTGTCATGGGGGGGAGGATAGGAAGAGGGGAACATACAGGACCATTGAGTGAGTTTCTGTGTGGTTCTTAATATCCAACAGAGTTTAAACCACAACACCATTATAATCTGAAAATATAAACAAAATGTATCTTGCTATAAAAAGTACTATATCCGTATTGCATGAAGTCAAAGTAAATTTGTTAGTGCTTCAAAAATGCATTCCCATCTGTTTAAAACTTATTTTCCTACTTTTTGTAGTGTTTAGCTTGGGACTTAGAAAAGGGACCCATAATTTATTGACCTTATCATAATGGCACTGCACTAGAAAAAGGTGTCAGTTGTACTTTGTGTTTGCTTGTATTAAAACACTGCCCTTACCTGAGTTATCCTTTTAATCTAATCTGTGAAAATTTAATATTCCAACTTCTGAAAGTTCTGATAGCTGAACTTTGATTTGCCCAAATTCACATTATTTATGAAGCAAAACCCAGTGTACAAACCTCAGTATGGATGTAATATTAGATTGCCCTTCTCAGCCTCTTTAGCAACCCTGCACACACAGCTTAGCCAAATCTAGTACAGAGCTGAATTTTAAGCATATTTTCTCTTTCGAGAAGGTGATAAATGTAAAACTTTTTAACTTTTCTCTTTTCTATCACAGCCATGCATAGGCTGTAAGCCCAGCTCTTCTAGAACTGCTGCAGTCTGGTTTTGTACTGTGGCTCCCTCACCATGGATCTCCTAGACTGGTACAGACAAATCAAACCAGGTCATTTGGCATTAATTCTGATCTTCCAGAATATCTGTATATTCTTTAGAGCTATGAAATACAGTGGATTACAGTTAGAGTTTTGCTGTGTTTATAAATGGAGGGACTAAAAAAAAAAAACTAATATTCTCCATCCAGATAAAATAGCCCTATAATACTTTAATATAACAAGGTAACAATTTTTTTTATGTACCAAGCAAGCAAAAAGGAAATAACACAGCATTTGTGCATTTAACTGTGACTACTAGACAGATTTTTATTATTTCTAATAGATGGTATACATTACTTCAAATATGTAATTTTGGATGCCTTCACACACTATGCAAAAAGCTGTATTCATGATAGAATTTCTTTTCCTTCAAAAGATTCCATTGAGACAACTTTAATGATAAATGCTTCTTGTTAATGTGGAAATATTTCCAAAACACATGCAATGCACAAAATATAAAAATAAGCAGGTTATTTTAAATTCTATTTGGTAGATAAATATTTTAAAAGTTTACAAACATTTGTCTTAAACTGTTTGTCCAACCCTCCTCCCTTTCCCTGGCTGCTTCCTCACTCCATAAAAAACCACCTGCCATCTGATATGTGATATAAAGTGGAGACATTTAGGTAGATCAAGATGTTCATTCACTTTTGAGACATTCACCTTATAAAAAGCTGCTGATTGCCCTAAATCTGCAGGTATCTGAACTGCTATTTCTAAAGTAAAAGCCAATCAAACATAAACACAACACTTTTAGATGGTGTCAGAGATCTCCTATGATGCCATAGAAACATTTTTATACCCACAGTATCAGTCTCAGATGAATCATGAACTCTGCATCAGTTTCAGTCTCATTTTCCTATCTTTCAGATGAAAGGAAATGTCACAGACAAATCCGTTTAGGACTTGAACTTCTGGATTTTTATGTTGCCCAAAGATATTACAAAACTGGATAAATTTTGTGTATTTTCTTTTTTTTTTTTAAATATGTGTTTATTTTAAACTTTGTTGAATTCAGGGGAATGGGGGACAAACCAAGCTCAAGCTCAAACCCAGCTATTTAGCAGGACTTTGTGGATAAGACAGAAAATACATTGTCTATGAGAATAAAATGATCTGCTGAGAAATTTAAAATCAGACCAAACTGCCAGAAGAGCAACAATCTCTTTTAAGAATGGAAAAAAACCCATCAGAACAAAGGAAAGGGGGTATGGGGGAAATAGGAGCAGTTCCAGGGACACACAGCATTCTGTTGTCCTAATTGTTCTGCCTATTATTCTGTAAACACTCCATCAAATGTTCTCATGGTTATCAAGCATATGTTTTGAATGCATTATGTGAAAGAATTAGAAGCATGTGCTTCCTTTTCTATTCATAGAAATATGCCAATATTCATCTTATTGTCACAGCCTTGCGAGAGCTCTCCTTTGGCTGGAAACTCAACCATGCAGCTGTCTTGGACCCCAGCCCATTTGACCTCTTCCTATTAAGTTCCCCTCTGCTTTTGCAGGTTATAAGGCTGGCACTTCTCTAAGCCTTCCTTGCACCTTTTCTCTGCCCACCTTCTTTCCCATTTACCACTCAGACACCCTGACCCTTGCAACTTCAGCACCTCATCTATTTCTTCTGCATCTCCAGCAGTGATTAAGGATGGTCTGGGTTACAGGTCCAGGACAGTTCTAACACCAGGGACAGTGAGGTCCATCTCCACCCAAACTTGTCTGAGAATTACCTTCCTAAGATCCTGCCTGAGTTATTTCCCTCTTGCACTAAACCGCACCAATTCTGCCATGGAAAACCTGGAGTGCACATCAGACCCAAAAGCACCTCCTGCCTGCACAGAAAAGCTCTGAGGGGGAAGAAAGTCCTGCCAACTAAAAGGCATTGAAACAGCTACTGACACGGGTTAACAAAGCAGGAAATAAAAATATGGACAAAATGGAAATTGCTGTTTATTGGATATTCCATTCGCTTTTTCTGCGGGCACACACATCCTGCTAACAGCAGGTTTTCTCACAGAAAAGCTCATCAAGAAAAGGATTTAGGAGAAAATCCTAAAACCCACTTACATCCGACCCAAAATTCATTTAGGCTTTATGCTCTTTATGCTCCAACATTTGCTGTTCCAAAGTACTCTGTGGAAAGGCCATCTAGAACAAATGTTCCTTTCAATACTAATCTGATGTGGAAATATAAAATGTCCATGCATAGAAAAACCAGCCTTGAGGAGAATTTAAAATAGCTTCTCCAGGCCACAACTTGTCCAGAATTCAAATATCTCAGTCACTCTTTTTTGTCAAATGTTGGAAAATATGTTTTTTCTGATGATAGACATGGGGAAAAGAAGTGTTCCTGATTTTCACAGGGGAGAAAAAGCTCTGCTTCCCTCTTCTGCATAGAAAATAATGTTGTAGGGAAAAAAACATCAAAAGTAGGTTTAAGATGCTCTCCTTGCTTCTGTAATAACCAGTTGTTTGCCAGACTGCTGTGCAGCCACAGGAGTGTTTGATGGTTCAGCTCCCATTCTTGGGCAGCTGCATAAAACCGGGAGGGAAAGAGGGAAAAGAGACCCTGAGCAGAAAGCAGGCTCTGAGCAAGGTCATTCTTTTACAATACTTTAGCTTTTAATGAAAATGTAACTTGTATTTCTTTTTTTCACATTTCTAATTTATGACCTAAACCACAGAAATTTAGAAAATAATATAAAACAACTGCAGTATTTCCCAGAATTAATTGCTTGTGTGATATATGCCTCTCAATGCTGCAGTCAGTGACAGGAAAACAGTAAGCTCTGGTCTGACTAATTTTCTTAAAGTTTTAATAGCTTGGAAATTCCTTCTTTAGTGCCACTTTTCATTTTTGAGTAAAAATTATAGCAGTTCCAATGAAAAAAGAAAAAAACAACAAAGTACAACAAATTGGCATCTTAGTTAAAACTTTCAAATAAATAAAATAAGTTGTCCATAAGTCAGAAAGAAAAAAAAACACTTTCTTCTTAGAAGAAAAAAACAAGTGGCAAAAGCACAGTCAAAAGACAAATCTGAATTAGTACTCTGAACTTTGATGTCCTTGCCTTTGTCATGAATTATCTACAAACAAATACTACCTTTGCTCAAAACAAATACTGTGTTTATATGAATACTATTAAGTATAAAATAACGTTATGCTAGAAAATATTTATGAATTACTTATTTTAAAATTAGTTCCTCAAAATCTTGGATTTTTACTCACAAATATTATATTTATAGTTTCAGTGTTGTTGGAGGATCTAAATAATACAGTCAAGGCTATTTTATGATTCTATCAATCAAGGATTGTTAACAAAACTCAAAGAACTTTTTAAAAATAACATATATTTTTGTTGTTGGTTTGTTTTTCCCTTTAAACTTTACACAGTAAGTTGAACAATCACTTTTAGTATTTCTGGCAACCCCTTTAGTAAAATCCACTTGACCGACACTAGGCCTTGCAGAAATCATCAGCAATTATGGGAAAAGAAACTTCTTGAATGATGAAATAAGATGTAACATTAAAGCAGGACAACAGCAAATGTCCTATTTTCTGAGACAACAGAACGTCATTTAAAAATTTATCTCTTCCGCACATGATAGTGTGAAAGTACAAAAAAGTTTTGACACAAAGAGGACACATGGAAAAATCCCTTTTTTCAAAAACCACAGCATGAACACCCATATATTTCATTTATTATAAATTCATTTTTTTCCTCCTCTCTCTGAATGGGAACGTAAAACTCATGGCTAAAACAACCTCCCCACTTTGTGGGAGCTAAGGCAGGCACATGCCTGAGAGCCTGGCTGTCGGGTTTTCTTAGGAAGGTCTGGCAGCCCTCTCTCTCTCCCAGCAGTGCTTGAGGTTCTCACTGTGATACAGGGGCTTTACAACCCAGTCTAAAGAAAACACCATAAAATCAAATATTAAAATACATACAGATATAGATATAGATATAGATATAGATATAGATATAGATATAGATATAGATATATTTGCAATGTTTATCAGTAGGGAAAACAGTCACAGAAAGAAAGACACAATTCCTGGGGTTCTCCTAGAGTTTCTCTGTGTGAAGTGGCCATTCCAGCACTGACATGGGTAACAGTTTGACTGACTCCTACACTGGGTGATTCACATAGGTCACAAATAGCACTTCTGTATGCAAAATAAATAAAACCATACACCAAAATAGACATAAATATGTACCTTTATTTTTCTGGAATCATCAGTTCTTACATTACTCTGAAGATAACATCACAATTAAATCCAAGTCTGTGGCTCAGATGGACACAATGGAAGTTAAAGGCTCTCAGCATCTTGCAGGACACCACTGTATGATATTACAACAAAACATGAATTTTTCCTTTGACTCATATAACAATTTATATCAATGTCAGCATCACAAAGTTGCCTGTTTTAAGATGAAAAGTTGTTTCCATGGTACACAACTGAATAAACTCCCTGCATATCCTGTTACATCACTCTACTGAAATTTTCCTGCTTCTTTGGATCAATCCAAAACCAGATTAAAAGACACTGATTTGGTGACAAGGTCTTTTTTTCTGAAAAGGCCCAGAATGAGTAATGCAATTGCAGGGCTCATCCTCCACTGGCAAGCACTTAACCAGCACTGCACAATTGATGTGCAAAGCTCATCTTAAGAGAAGAAAAATTTGCACACATTGGTCTGATTACTTCTGTGGGAACTAATCTGGAGCTTCTCCTTCAAGAACTATCAAAGATTGTAATTTTTTTTCAGTTCGGTTTAATAATAATAATGGAAATCACTGTAATAATAGAAAAGAAGGACCAGGAGATCGGGTAATTAGACTCTTATAGTGATAAAACCCCTGTAAATAACTTATTATTTCCTCAGTTCAGACTTATTATTTCTCAGTGATTTCGAAAATCACCTGCTTAATAAAAAAAAAGGGAAAAGAAACAAAAGAATCAAATGCCCTTGCAGCTGGTGGCAGTGAACTTAACAGAAGCAGCTACATCAGCTGCTATGACCTTCTCACAGCAAGCAGTGAAAAGGGCATCCAAAAGCAGTATAAACCATCTGCTAACCCACCAGATTAGTGCAGTATCAACAAAAAGGCTCACCACAGATTTTGTGATTCTCTTTTTGTTGCAGGGAGAAAATAAATCCCATGATACTGAACTGTGACTATGTCATCTGTGGGGCAGAGTATTGTGGAAGACTGGGGTGGCTACTATACCACGTGGAGAACACTGCAAGTGTTACCCCGACCTTAAGGCACAGATTTTGTAACTGCACAGCCCTGCAAGAATGATTCCATGCTTATCTTCAGTATGACCATGGAGTGCAGGCTGATCATTGTCCATCTGCACACTGCAAACCACTGCTGGAGAAAGTAAAGAGAGGATTAAGCCAATATTTACACACACAGCAGAAAGAGATCGTTGTATATATGCCCCAGTTTATTCTGCAGGTAGATCTGTGAAATAATTTCAGTGGAGGGCCCAAAAAATAGAGACGTGCATATCATGTGTTATCATCACTCAGGTTAATGTTGTAGTCACAATGAGGAGAAATATCCCATTAAGTTAGCCAGAAAGTTGTTTGGAATGCAGGAATCAGTATTTTATAAAATAATTACAGAATATGGGGTTAGCAGAGTTGTTCTAGATATGTGCCATGTAAATAAGTTCCAAATGCACCAGCATTCATTTTCTTGTGGTGGAAGGAGGTGGACAGGGTGACTGTAAAATACTAACTATAAATAAAAAAATAGTTAAAGACATTGAAAAGACCAAAATGTGTCAATTATATCAATGGCTATGACACAACAGACAGAAAAAACGATTTGTCCCCTCATTCTGAGCCCACCTGGCTGGCCTGGGTTAAGGGAGGAAACCTGAAAGTCACAGGAGCTTATTGGAGACTCATGACAGTAAAAGTGCCATGTTTTTATCTAAAATATTACATATTCTGAGTGCCATATTTATATATAGACTGTGTAATGTTTTCAGGAGGCCATTATCATTTAAAGTCCTTGCAGAGGGAGTCTACAATATTTTGCAAAGATGGCATTCATCTCCACAAGTTCCTGTGGTTGACCATGGGCATTTTATGCCCTTTGAAATGTCTTGTAAAAGTGAGTATTTAGGTAAGAAAAGCAGGCAGCAATTACCCACTCCCATCACATCTATGTTTCCTCTTGTTCTCAGCAGCCAGATCCAGACAGACAGAAGTATTTAAGAAAAAGATTTAGAAAATAGATTTTTGTCCTAGCAATTAGCCATCAGCATTCTCCATTTAAAGCCCTCATGCTCAAGGGGAACTCAGATCTGGTGTCTCCTCACAGCTTTAAAACTACTCCTGGGAGTTGCACGTGGAAGGGAATACCCTGTGCTGCTTGTAGGTTATGATCTCAACAAGCTCATAAACATGTCTAGGGCTGACTATAATTTATCTTGATTTAGCAAATCAAGGAGGGTAAAGCATTTAAAGTAACTGCTAAGTTGTCCTCCAATTTTCAAAGGTCAATTTTGGTTCCAAAAAGTAGTGGAATTTTAAAAGAAATATTAGAAGAATAGGTTTTTCACTAGAAATTATGATTTTTAGTGGTAAAAAAAAGGTTTGTATTGCTTATGATATTCAACACTGTCATATCTAGATTTACATGCAGATCATGGAAAAAATCTGTAATTCAAACACCATTAACCTTCACTTCTATGATACTATGTCTTGCTTGTAGTAAAATTCACTAATATAGTACTGTTTCTACAATTCTAAGCAATAAAACATCTGAAGTCAGGCACTAAAAGCAATCCTGTTATTTTTCTAGATATTTTAAGTGTATATTTTCATTCCTTTATATTTTCTTTCTGACTTTTGAACCTGCATGACACATATTTTCCAAAGGTTCTTTGGCAGCCACAAGAAGAGATTTTCAGATGTTTTAAAATAAAAATCGAAAGGCTTTCATATTCCCATGCCTCCGGAAACTCATGCTTTAGCAAACACATCAAATAGCCTGATGCTCATTATGGCAAGGTAAGTTTGTTATACAGATCAGAAAATACCTGCAAGAAGCGTCTACATAATGCTAATATCTTGCTTAGATTAAAAAATACAAGTAGATCTGGCAAAATTTCTCTCCTTTGGTGTATATCCAGGTATTGTCAATCATATGCTGTACGGAGATTTGCAATATTTTGTCTCTGCAGGATATCTTCTCATGACAAAATACCTTTCCAGGTTAGAATCACTGAGACAGTAAAATCTGGCCTTGAAGATTGTGAGAAACAAGGTGCCATTAACCCTTTGTTTAATTATGAAAATTTGAAGAAGATTTTTAGTGAGCTTTTCTTTTGAAACAGCTAAAATAATGTAATATAAGAAGAGAAAGCGTGTAACAATGAAAATGGATAAGCATTTCTATGTAAATTAAATTAATGCAAAACATGTTAATTGAGTGGCTGAGGATGGCCTAGTCTACTCCACTATGGAGGCAAAGTTGGCAAAATGCTTTTGTTATCCATCCTAACACATCATTTTTATAGCTTCAAAAGCATAAGTTGCATTGGACCAAAACTGGACCAAACAGTTCTAGGTTAAAGTGTATATTAATTATCAGTACCGATTGTTTGGGAAATACGTGGAGGGCGGGGTGTGTGCAGAAGTGCTCAATTTCCCTGGGTTTTAGGGCTCTCTAGATTTTAAGAACAGTGTGAAAAGAACAAAGAAAACATCCTTCTCTGTAGATTCAAGCAAAAATCTTTGTTCAAAGCTATGAAAATCTTCCAGTGGACTCCAAAAACTGGAATTCAGCAAGCGCTTGTTATTTCTTTGCCACATTTTCGCCACATTGAACAGAAAAGACCCAGAATTACAGCAGAAGCTTTAGTGTACAAGGGATTTCATTGCACCTTTCCAGTCTCATTAGCTCAGCTAACAGCTTCTGCTTGTTAAGAGGCTCTGTGGGTAGCAGCAGCAGACACTGATCCTAAAGCAGAGACCATGGTTCAGGCAATCTCCTGGGCTGGAGGTGACACGGCAAACCCTGGTTAGGGAATGTTCCATTTATTTTCATTTTATTCCCATTTCACTGTGATTTTGTTTCACACACAGGCCAACTTCACACCTCTAAGGCTTGCCTTTTGTACCTCAAAGGAAACTGAAGGATTATCTGTCACATGCTGCTTCTACTTACATCCCTTTAACCCCCATTCAGGCAGGGTCATAAAGCTGAGAGGGGAAAAAGATGCCCTTCATGTTAGCATCCCTCTGTGGCAGATTTTTCGTTTGCTTCTATATTTATTCATTCTGAGCAATAACAGAAACTGAAATTTCACTTCCTGGAATACAGTGGCTGAAACATTTGATATGTTTTTGCTGGAGGGTGCTCCTAGCACTTATGTGCTTTTTTTGTTCCCCCTTTCTCTCCCAATCCAGAGTCCATGTCCTGCTATACTGCATAATGAACATGAAATGTGGTTTTGATGGATATACAGTCAATGAGCCAAACCTCCAAGTTGAATAATGACTGCAACAGCACATCCATAGCTGTATATACTCATGCATTGCCTTTGCTTGCAATGAACACAAAACCTGTTTGATTAAAGGGGGGTGGGCTTCAGAAGGTCCCAGTGTGGTGTGAGGTTAAGCTGTGCAGGAAGGATCTGGGGATGCAGCAGGGCCATCTACGCACGCTCTACCACACTGGAGACTGCCCTTATAGAATTAAGGAGTCACAGAATCATAGGATGGTTTGTGTTGGAAGGACCTTGAAGAGGTCACTTAGTTCCACCCCTCTGCATTGGGCAGGGACATCTCTCACTAGACCAGGTTGCTCAGATCTCCATCCAGGTCGGCCTTGAACACTTTCAGGGTTAGGTCATCCACAAGGTCTTTTGGCAACTGGTTCCAATGCCTCAACCAAATAATGAATTTCTTCCTTATAGTTCACCTAAATATACCTTCTTTCAGTTGAAAGCCATTCCCCCTTCCTCTATCACTACATGCTCTTGTAAAAACTCTCTCACCAGAGTCCCAGTAGAAAATTAAGAGTAAGGGAACGGATCCATTTCTCCAGAACTGGATTGGTTAGCGACTTGAGCAACCCTCTGCTTCGATGGTGTAAGAGGAGAACACTTTTACCTTCTCCAGACAGTAAAAGTGACAGTGCCTGGGGAATATGTTTCTGTAGTAAGAGTTCTTGTCCTTCCTTCAGCATCTGGGTCAGAGACAGAGAGCACAAACTTTCTGCCTTCCTTGAGCTCTTCACAGAAGCCCACCCAGGAGCTGCAAAGCAGATATAATATCAGCCATTAAAAAAAAAAAATCAAAACCAACAAAATTATTTCCACATACCTTCTCCACATTCACAGCATTAACTGGCATGGAGAAATTTAGTCTGCTCCTCCTCATGGAGGGGTCATTGCAAATATGCATGTTCTCCCCACGTAAAAGCTGCCAGCTGGCAAGATGTCACAGTTTGGGGGACAGTTGCCACAATTTCATGTCAGTTTGCATAATGTAAAATAGTTATGCACCACACAGTAAGAAAGGAGAACACAAGTGTACCACTTGGACAAAAAACTTTTCATGTGAAAACAAGAGCTGACAAACCACAGCCGTTTTTACAATACAATACTCTCTTACCAACTTCCTTCTACAAAACTGAAACTGGAACCAATGCTGTTGTTACAGGCTGCACTGCATAATCTGAACTTGTCGGCTTGCTGTGCCTTGCTGTCTGTGGCATTTGCCTTTTCTCATGACTGAGAGAAAGCAGATGATGCACCAGCCAGATTTCAAGGACACGCCGTTCAAGAAATGGGATCTGTTCCTTTTAATGCCAATGGGACTGGAGCAAATCATGTAGACCAAGCCTGGAAGTCATAAAAGGAGCCCAGACATTTCTAAATATCTCATCAGCCATCATCTTATCACTGGGACCCTCAGCAAAGATACTGGGACCCCTGTAAACAAAGATGCAGTGTCCAGTTTGTAAGATGAACATGAAGACAACTCCCACTTCACAGATATGTTATGGAATTTAGTACATTAAAGATGCAAATTGTGGTGTAGGTCCCTACACAAGTTTCTTGTAGCAAGACTGAAATAAAAGAGACATAATTGAGTTTGATACCTGTTCACAAATCTCACAGCAATGTGGCACTGATGACTCACTCTTTACACCTTTTTTATGTGCTTATCTATATGATAGCTGAAAATATTGCTCCGAAATAAGACTAAAACCTTCCTTTTTGCTCTCACTTTATACTTCCTTAATTGGCTACAGGAAATAGCTCATCTGGTTTATATATTTTGACTTGTTTTTGTGGGCACATGTGTTATATGAGAGTACAACACTGAGTCAAAATCTGCTAGTTCCACGAGTTTTCAGTTTTCAGTTTTCAGAGTGAAAAGGCACATGGCCAGTGTGATCTCCCACTGCACTGAATTTTATAGCAATATTTTTGCCTCTTTGAGGCATTTGCTACTCACTTCTGTGAGATTTCCTCGTGGTTGACAGCTTCAATTTTAAAGGGGAAAATTCCTCTCAGGCAAAATCTCCATGGAGATTTTAACTCTCAAGATAAAGACATTGAATCAGCCAGTATTTTCAAAATTTGGAGTAGTGTACAGATCAGAACAATGTGGTATTTTTTTTTTTTCTTGCGAGAATGAATGGATTTCTGTCCCTAAAACTACCCAGATTATTTTCAGCATGTAAATGTTCATTGCTAGGTGTAAAGAGTTCATCTAATCAGTTCTTAAGGTCATGAAAATATGTCAGTGTGTCCTACAGTGCTCCAAAGAATAACAGACAAAACAATATGTTTTGTCACCTTTTTTATTGCTGGTATTGTTGTCTGGGGCATGGGTCCCTGAAGAGCTGTTTCAGATTTTTTTCCCAGTGGTATTATAGAATCATTTAGGTTGGAAAAGACCTTTAGGATCAGTGAGTGTGTTAACCAGGCACTGCCAAATCCATGACTGAACCATGCCGTTCCAAATGATCACTTCTCATTTGAAGAAAAAAAATGGTTGATATTTTGCTGTAATCAACTTTCTACCAATTGGAGATATTCCATGAAATCAAAGGCTGATTTTAACAACAAATAAATAATATTATTAGCTAAATTATTTAAAAATGGGAGGAAAATAGGAACCTTCTTTTCTGGAAAGTTTTGCCATTACAACCACCTGTTCTTTTGTAAAGAAACAACTCCTAATCTGGATTTTTCTGAAGGTAACTCATTCTTTCACTTTATCATGGCCAGTGCCTTTGATAGTGACCACAATTCCTTACACTGCATTTCTGTTAAGCTTTACATTTGCATGAGATCATTTTCAAAATGAAAATAATGAACAGGCTTAATTAGCTATTAAATTATCTATTATAGAACTGCCAGTTTTTATATCATAAAGCTACCACCCATCTCAGGAAACAGAACAGACTGAATTTGCTCTACAAATCCTAATGGTTGTAGTTATTATCTTGAACTCATGCAGTCTTGATAAGTTATTTACAGTGGTATATAGTGCCTAAAAATTCCTTTTTGTGTTCCTGAAGTAAGTTAACAAAGACTTGTCACAATCTCATCTCTGCTTTGATAGAATTGTAAGAGTATGTGGGGCCAAAGCCTGCCTGGGCCAAAATCTCCTTACTGCTCTCTGTGTGCTCTGCCTCTGTTTATATGGGACGTGGGCAGTTTTAGGGTCTTTCAGTATGAAAAAACTCTTACATTTATCACCTTGAGATCTTTTAAAAATCACAGGTGTTCTTGATGGATAAACTGGGGAAAATAAAAAGAAAAGAGAAAAAATAAGGAACCAAAGTCATTCAAACTTTGTCTTAGAAAAAAGCAAGCCCAAATCAAAATGCTTTTTAAATTACCATATTTACAATGTGAATATGTAAATAACTATAAAGTCTCACTAAGGGAACATTTTTCTATGCTGATTTAGGCATGTCCCAAATTTTAACTACAGGGTTTATGTGCTCTGTGGCAATAAAGGGATGAGGAAATATTACTACATGTGGGAAGAACAGGACTGACCCTTCTAGACCCAGAATGGAAGTCCCCCAAATGTCACAAAGAGCCTTCTATGACAACTCAGTGTGACCCTTCTGGAGTCTGGTGAGCTGGAACTGTCATTCTCTGAGGATTTTCCCATGGACTTTGTTCAGGAAGGAAAATTAGTCAAGGGAGATAAGGATGTTCCAGACTGCAGAAATTATCTGAAAGGTCAATGAAAATATAAACTGACCTGGTTTTTCAGATTCTAAGAATGAAAGTATGAACTACTGAAACAAGATTCAAAGGGAAGAACTGGTTTTTATCAGTTGATGTGTCCAGAAAAAAACTCGGTACTTTTTCCCAGAACATCTTTTAATCTGACACAATTTAGTGGTAAAATAAACAAAATATTATCTTTTATTTCAGATATTAGACTAGATATTTGATCCAGATTTCACTGTTTTGCCATAATAGAAGGATTTTTAAAGGCAGAATAACCCATGATGCCCTCTGAGATGCATCAGCTCCCATCACTGAGGCAGCACTTAGGAGCAAGTATCACATTAGCACTGGATCACAGCTTCACAATATACCCAGAAAAATTGAACTATCATTAAAACTACTCACAAGTCTGTAGACAAATGACTGACAACCAGAATTCCGCAGCTGAAGTACCCAGATACCTTAGAAATCCAGGTTAAGAATAGGAAGATGACTTTAGGAAAGTGCTAACTAAGAGTGAGTGGCAGCACCTGATTTTAAAGTTCTGAGTCCTTTCTCTTTCTGGTAAACTGACGAGATTCCATTCAAGGCAAGGGAATCAAAAGGTGTTTTGTTGTCATGTTTTGTTGGGGTTTTTTTTCTTTCTTTTAACAGTCATAAAATTGTTGAAATGACCATTTTCATCTTACTGTGATTTATTTTTATCTGACAGTGTAACAGCAGGAACTCAGGAAACCAATGTATTACTTTTCTTTTTACATGCTACTTTTTAAAGTGCAAGTTCCCTGGGATCTGATGGTATTAAAAAAGCAGAAAGGGAAAAGAGTCAATGGGACAAGTGACAAAGGACTTTACCGAAGGTGACAATTTTATCTTGTACATAAAAAATGATTTGAAAGTTCTCAGTCGTGGGGAATCATCATTTGGGGGCGAAAACCCCAACAGACACACGCTATTAGATTCTGGGAGTAGAAAGAATATTAGTCCTCAACACTGAATAAAGCAAATTCATAGGCTGTTTTTAGGATTTAGTTGGAAGGCAAGGCTTGATCTACCAGCCTTAACTCTGACATATGATGAAGGACAACATTTCTCATCATATTACTTTACTGGGCAATTCTGTCAACATCTGCCCCTCTTCCACCCCCAGCCCCAACTTACTTCAACTACTCAGAGAACTGCTTGGTTTGCAGACAAACACCTAGGAAAAATAAGATAATGGAGCCTTGATTAGTGATAGTTCAGCGTAAAACCAGTTCATCAAGTGCAGAAACATTTCCAAACCTGATGGATTTCTTAGCTTATGGTAGAGTAGGCAAATAGATTGTTTGCTACTGCTACAGCACTAGGATAACTCAACATGAACAGACTTGTTTTACCTTGGTAGGTTTAGGCTATCCACACTCTGAGTTCTAAAGGTCTTCCTTTTTGTCCTGGATAATAGATGAGAAAAATGTTCACATTTCAGTACAGTAAAAACACTGTGTAGAGAGTACAGAGTGGGCTGGAAATGATGACTTCTTTAATTAAGCCAACAGCAGTCACACAGGCACAGGGAAATCCTCCCCTTCCCTGACTGTGCTAGCAGATATGGATGCAATGGTTTCAAAATGGCTTTGTTACAGGCAAACATTAAGACTTTGTTCCATGGGATGATGCTCTAGATGTATGGCCAGCTCTTGCTTTGAAGGCAAGTTCAAATTTCTTTTTTATGGGATAAGATTAAAGTGGTTTTGATTAAGTTGCCATTTCAAAATTAAGCTTCCTGAAAGACCCTTGTTTTATTCAGTACAAATTTAGATCTCACACAGTCATGGTAAACTCCTTCTAGCACTTAAATTTAGCCAGATTCCGTGCTGATATTGTGAAATACACCTTCCATTTTCAATGTTTTGGATCTTAAAAAGCTATTACTGTAAAAGCTTTCTAACATCTGGGGTCTGAAAGGGAAAAAATGGGTCTTAATTAATCTGCATTCTAACATTTCAGGTGTCATGATGTGTATACTATTGATTGGAAACCTAGATATAACTATGCCAGCAGTATAGATGTATAATCTTGGTGATACTATTTTTAGAAATAACACCATATACGTTTTATATTGATTATTTATTTAAATCATGCATCCTTCCTGTGGCCATTTTCAGTTTCTGAATGGCTCAGATTTACACTGAGCTCTAGGAAACCTAAGGTCCTGGGCATAATTTTTTGTTTGGAGTTTCCTTTTTTCCTTCTATAAACTTATGGTTCATTGGGGAATGAGTGGCATGGCACGCTGTTCAAATGTCCTGGCATTTGAACTAAGCAGATTAGTAAATGCTTAAACTGCCATGCATGACTACTGTTCTTCATAAATAAAATATCTCAGTGTGTTGGAAAGGATTGCTACACAGGACTCCCAAGTTGTTCCCTCCCCTTGGCTTGTGAGCACTTATGTCCTGAAGGATGAGTCTCCCAGCACTCAATTGTCTTCAGCTTTTTTTGCTAAAAATCATATTTTCAGGCTTGCCTGAGCAGGGAAGAGACTGCACAGTGTTCCACACTGAGAATGAGACTGCCACTGTGGTAGGAAACACTGACAGAAAGTGGGACAAGCTGTCTCGATTTAAGTAGGATGAATATTCATTCCAGGGGTTAGTTAGGGGTAGGTTCCATGCTGGAAATTCACACTCCACCGTTCTGCCTGATGTACACAAGAACTCTGGAGCTCACAGGCAATGGGCCTTTCAACCCCAGGTACATTGGTCTGGAGATGGGGAACGTTTCTCTTACAAACACAACCCCTTTAACTGGAGGGTTGGCTCTCAAAGAGCTGCAACCACAGGTGGCAGACAGCCAAAGTCAAAGGGACTCAAACGAAAGATAAGCATAATGTGAAAACTGAAATGAACAAGAAAACCAAAAAGTTCAAGGGATAAAAGAAGTCCCAGTAACTGCTGAAATGTTCATTTGAAGAAAATATTGTTCACATGGATGATGTCTAACTGTTCAGGCTAACATAGCACTTACAACATTATCCCAGAGCACACAGAGAGGATTATTATTTTTCTTAGTCTTGAAATGTTCACGGGTATTTATGTAGCAAGAACTACTATCATCACAAAAAATACCTCCCACGTGCCATAATACACAGACTTTTTGAAGACTCCTGATGGTAGGAGCCTGTCATTCACACCCACATGTTTGTGTATAGTGAAAGAACACACATTATCATCTTTGGAAAACTGAAACATTCCGTTGTTTACCCCATACAATGTGATTCCTGATTAAATATAAGAAATACAAAATTTGCAATTACCCCATCATTCAAGTAATGATGTGTGATTTTGTTATAGTTGGGATATCTATAAAAAAGGTAAGGCCCAGATTTAACTTCTGTGTGGTACCATGGATCATCTATACAACACTTAAGACTCAATATTCAAGATGATTAAACATTATTTAAGTCGAAGGCTTGGCGTCTCAAATTTAACTAAAAAAATAATTTAACACATCTAAATTAAATTTTAAAGAATCCTTTTGGTTAACTAACTACCTTGTATATTTTATTAAATTCTGTGTTATCCTAAAAACACTTATTTTTGCACACCCCATGTGAAAATTGTTGTACATACATTAAAGTAAAAATTTATATATGTGCTCAAATTAAAGGTAGACACTCTGCTGATTTCTGAGCAGGGTACTTAGATACCAAATGAAATCCAAGCAGAGCCTTATAATCCCATGTTAGGAGACTGCCTGGAACTTTGTTCTTAGCAAGGAGCAGACAGATGCCCTTTTCTCCAGCATTCTCTATCTGACTGCCAGGATCACACAGAAACATGAACAAGAAGGAAGAAAAGTAGGCTCCAAATAAGGCCTAACCGCCTCCACTTTCCATTCACTTGTTATTTTTAAAATCTCAGATGATGCAGGTCATTGATTTCAGGACATTTTCCCCCACTCCTAATTTTTTTTTTAAAAAGCCTAACTGGATGGAAACCCTTCATAGTGTTAATTGCAGTTTAGCTTTATCAATGAACCCATTTCTGGAGTCATATAATAAACTGAAGAGAGAGAGAGAGCTTTTCTTCCACGTAATCTGCAAACATGGTAACTGCATGATATTTCTGTAGCATGAATTTTAGATACTGGCAATACTAAGCCTGAGCTGACATCTTCATAAAACTGCAACTCCTTGTAAAACCAGTACGTTTTTACACATAAAAAGATCATATAACCGCACACCATGCTACTTCCTGAGTGTTCAGCATCTGTGCCCAGAATTTTGTCTTGAATGTCATCTCTCTTGTAGGAGGAGCAGCTTCAAGCGACCCTGAGGACCCTTGAGCTGGCACTCTGCAGTGGGGCTCTCCAGAGCACAAAGGCAGCACATGGCAGCAGCCTCTCCACCAGCCTCCCAAGCTGTTGAGTGTGTGTAAAGGAGGAGCAGTGTCCTGACTGGTTACAAATCACTAGGACCTCAAATAATCCAAGTGGTATGGAACTGCCTTCAGGCTTTCTCTACTTATTCTGGGGATCAAAGGAGCACAGTATGGCTCAGGGCTATATTTTAAATGGCATTTAGATGTCTCTGATTCAAGTGGGTGCTTAGTGAGGCTGATAAATGTGCCTAAGCATCTGAAGTCCATTAGTCTCCTGCTTTTCATCTGTAAACCTGTGCACTTTTGTAAATTTACCCTATAAAGCTATTTGCTCTAAGTGGGTGTATGTATTTGTTATCAGTCAGGTACCTACCCTTCTGAAGCTTTGCTTTTGGCTGCTCAGCTCCTGCTGAAAACCCAAGTGTTTCTGTCTTTCAAATCAGTAAAATGGTGAGCAGCTATGAGAACCGATGCCCATTATGTTCAGCCGAACAGTCAAGAAGTTAACAAGCTAAGAAAGACTTGTCAATAGAAAACTATGAAATTTGTTTGCTCAAGCTGGCAGCTAGAACAGACATTTCTGAATCTGGTGCTGAAGGCAACCATCTCACTGAAATGTGATGTCATGTATGACAGGAGCAGTATGACAGACTTTCAGGGGGAATATTAACCTGCCAGTTTTACCACTGGTAGCAAATTTAAGAGAGAGAGGAGGAAAATATTAATATTGAATATTTATAAAGCACTTACTCACTTAACTGTTTCTTCTTTTGAGTGATATCCCAGAACTAAAGCACGGTTTTAGAATGCTTTCAATGTGTCACCAAAAAGAAAAAAAAACACCAAAAATTGGAAAAGTGTCAGATCTCATTGTTAAGGACCTGAGCCACCTGGTCCCTTGGGAGAAGAGATTTAAGTGAAATGAGTAGGAGACAAAGAACACTGTACGATTTCATCTGAACTTCAGAACCCAGCAGCTCTATTTTGCAATTTCAGAAAAGTACACACAGTACTGTATTTAGTTATAAATTGCTTTTCTACTTTGTTTAAACTACATGGAGAGCAGATCTACACTACTCGCCTACGTTCCAATCAAAGTCAACTTTAGTTCTTTCTTGCTCGTTTTGTGCTGCACTTCTGCAAGCAGTGCACAACACATTCCTGAGTATCTGATTGTACTCCCTTTCATTTATTATATACATTTTTAGGCCAGTCACAAACTATATCAAATGATGCAGTAACACTTGGTGGAAACAACGTGTCTTTGAATGTAACAGGTACAACTTCGATATCATAAATTATGTTCCATATACACAACACTAGGTATTTGTCAAGGCTTTGGTACTTAGGTGCCTCTATTAGGATTAATATGTTTCAAGAAAGCCGAAATACTGCAGCAATTAATCAAGTTTCCATAATTAAGGTAACCTTGATTTAAGCAAATTATCCTTAAAGCTCTCAAGAATCAATGGTTTAGATAAAACTGCTAAGTCAGTAACTCTGTGGTCTGTAACTGGATTCCTGGAGTTGATTTATGGAATAATTTCCATGCCTTAGTCCTCCCCTTGACACCTTTAAAATTCAAATGTACTCACCAGTGCATACAGCAGTTCTGCAGGGGACAGCCCTGGGAGCCACCCACCCACCTGTAAGGGCTTCTCCAGGTCTGAGCTGCAGCACCAGAGGCTGTACAACGTGTTCAGTGCAGTACAATTCCCTCCTCCTCCTCCTCCTCATGTGCTTTTTGGAAAAACTCTTCTATGTCTGAACTCACCAGTTAGCTCCTAATGGATTTCAAAGGGAAAGAAACTGGGTCATACAAACCATCCCATGTGTTGAATCACCAAAAATGTTGTCCATCTCTGGAGCATATTAGACATGCAGGGAGACAGAAATATTTAAACTTTCTAACATTTCATTTTTAAAAAAATTAGACACATGTTTTAGATTATTTAATTAATGACGTGTAATGAGATGAGCTAGGAAACCAACCATAATGTCCCTCCAATGGAAAAACAACTGAAAGTAAGGAGAACTACAGAATAATTTATGTTAGATTGTACTGCATTTGTTTGGTAAATCTCCAAAAAGAAATGCAAACCAGGGACAGGAGAAATAAACAGTAACTGCATTGAAGAGATGTGGTGGAAAAAGAGTCTAGGGAAGTACCTGTTCAAATGTTTTTACAGAGAGCAGAGAAAAAAAAAATTTGCATGGAAGACAGTGCAAATCTATTCTATGGAGAATGCAGAAGGTGTTCTGGAGACCGTTACAAGTTTTAAAATGTTTGTCTTGGTGGTGAAATACAGAATACACAAACAGATCAAGAAAGGGAAGCACTCTAGAGGAAAACTAGAATGTCAGTATGATCTCTGGAATAGTTTTATTCAAGAATTTCCTTCTTGAGGCTTATAAATGTGTATTTATTTTCAAAGGTGGCGTTGCTGGCCGAATTGTCAGAAGCTGGCCAGTAGTGCCACAATGGCTGGCACCACTTCTCCACTTCACCTACAAGAACTCAACTGTCACCAAGCAAGTCATAAGTACCAGAATCCTTACTAGTCACACTCACAGAACTCAAAAGAGTAAGAAGAAAACAAAATGGAATATAGCAGCAGAAGCTGTGGAAAGCGGGATGAAGTGTGAAGCAAGTCTTTTAACAAGAACAACAGTATTGAAAATGTTCTCTTTTTTATTTTGTTATAGAGATGTTTATCAAACAAAAACAGAGAGAATACAGTTTTAGAGAAACCTGGACCTAATCCAAAGTCCATTGAAATAAACACAATATCTCCTATTGATGCCCATGACCATTAGTTTGGGTCCTGTGTATAAAAAGTGAATTTCCTGGGAGGAATATCAGCAGGCCATGTGCACTAGAAATATAGCTAATAATGCTCTCCCAAGAAATTATAAAGAAGATTTCACAAACAGGTAACAGTTTCAGTAACACTCCTGCTTGTGCAAGGAAATCAATGATAACGGCAAAGAAGATAGTTTTCAAGCCACACTGGAACCCATTGCTAATGTTAATGCAACAGTTAATAACTTGATGACATCAAATATAAATGTGAAACAAAACTCTCAAGGCTTAATCAATCAGAAACCACTACTTAAACTTTCTTTGGAATCTACCACCAGCTCCTTTTTTTTTTCTTTATATCTGAAAGTAACGTTCGTGCCAAAACAGCAAAAAGCAGATGCCTCTTGAATTCAAGTCTGTTAGAAATGGGTTTGCCACATTTGGTGTCTAAGCTGCAGAATGCATAAAAATAATGTGTTTTCATTTTGACAGTAGATTCTAAAATGTATCATGAAATACTTTCCAGGAATATCCAAATACAGCATAACAAATTTAATCCTGAAATAGGATTCACAAGAACAGATCTCAATAAAAAAGTCTTGGTTTGTCAGAGAACATGAAAAAAAGCCACCAAAAAGTAACAAGCTTAACTTTGTGATCATAAAGTGCTCCCACTCTTCTGACTGGAGTTCATCAATGATTTCCAAGAAGCATAAAAGACAAAGGCACATATTTCTTTACGTATGAAAAACACCCCAAAAACCCAGAAAGGAAATAAGAAAATGTCTGGGCATTGGCAAAGAAGAAAACATTCCTTTTCAGCTGAGCTTTGCTGTGAATGGAGTATCAATAAAGCAAAAAGATCCCCCTAGGTAAGAAGAAAGACTAATTAGCAGAATAGTGAAATGGCAAAGTGAAAATGAGACCATCAATTAAAGGTGTGAGGCCAAAGCAGTACAGAAGCAGGCAGGAACATATCCTACAAAGCAAAGCCCAACTACAGTACTTAAAGTTCAACTTATGACAGATATTATAGCTGAATTGAAAAGTCAGCTGAGGGTAAGATGAAATAGTAATGCTAAAATGAATGAGAGCATTCTATAGCAAGGGAATCCTCTTCATAACCACTCAGGACCACACTCGTCAGTTTAAAAGCAGGTTCCATTTTCCCATGTGGCAAAACTACTTTCTGCATTTTAAATTTCACTCATTCTAAGAAGATATTACATACTGGGAGTAGGCAAACAATTTAGCACTCTCCTGTTTAGAATCAGATATATTATTTTTAAAAGCAGAAAAGGTGCACATATGAGTGGTGAAGTGCTATTTCTTCTCATGAATTTTTCACAATCTGACTTGATGGAAAGGACATCTTTTTTATGTATCAACAATAAAACAATGATTTTCACCTGCAGGGAGGCATGAAAAATTCAAGGATTTCAATCAAAGGTGGACTTAACTTGATTTCAATATTGGAAGTAACTGGTAATCTAAGAAGTAATCACTAGCTGAGGTGCTCCAGGTGTTAGTAACCCTCATTGCTACACATGTGCAATTAATTTCTAATCTGGATTTCTGTTGTTTGGGTCATGGTCATCTGCTATGAGATACATTTCAACACTTCTTAGGCTTTATGTGGGAAAAAAAATGTAGATTACAGTGCTCAGCCCTGTAATGAAAGGAACTATGTCTTTAGAACTTTGATCATAATTACCATTTCCTTTGACATCAATGAGAGGAAAACTTTGACACATATTTCTTACTTATTTCACATTCAGAGAGAGGATCATACTGACTGCTCTGTTCTTGCTCACACATGTAAGAGTTTAATTCACTGTCCCAGTTATATAACATTGGAATACAAACACATGTTCAATTGTTATTGCCACTATTTTGGACAACTTCATAGCACCAAATTCTTCCAACAATTTGTAAACTGAGTTTAAACAGGAAACAAAGAACTCCAGCACCACAGAGACTCCAGCACCACAGGGACCAGAATTCATCCATTCCCAGAGCCGTAAGGGGCTGATTTGGAGCAGCTTACAGACACTGTTCTCTTGAGCAAGAAGTGAACACAAGAGTCAGGGCATCAGCTTCTTCCTGGAGAGAGAATAAGAATGCCATTTTGACTTAATTATGACCTGCTGCAGTAATGGAGTAGTTTCCAGTGGGAGGAAAGTCTTAATCCCCTGTCAGTTACTCCTCCAGCATTAGAAAACCAGAGTGATACAGCCCAGATGTCCTGTAAAAAGTTTGCTGATGGGCATGTGGAAGAAAAGCACAACTGCTGAGATTTTAAGTCAGTCCATCCAGCCCTTCATCATTCTGCAACCTTTATATCCATAACCCATTAGTCCTGTCATATCTGGAGAACTCAACATGAACCTGAATTTCTTCATTCACATCAGTGGAGTGCTAACCTTGGTAACATTAACCAATATTAATGCTGTTACATCCACTACTGCTAAACAGTACAGTAAAGAGATGAACAGTCTTCTACAGGAAGCTTCAGCATCCTCTTAAGGAATGGTCTTGGTTTTCAAGTCATGTTTTGTTTTGAGATACAGTATAGAATTAACACCCACTACTACTGTTCAGAGGTAATACCTAGTATTTTAATATTTGTGCTAAAATTACCTGTGTCATGTGGTGTGCATGATGTGTCTGAGGGCTGTCCTTTTTCTACAGAGATATGAACTTCAGGTTTCAGATGCTCTTTGGCTTGTAAAATTATTATTATTATTATTATTATTATTATTATTATTTTATTTTATTTTGGAAGTTAGCCATCTTGTTTTCA
Organism: Dicrurus megarhynchus; assembly: GCA_013399195.1. Lineage (NCBI taxonomy): Eukaryota > Metazoa > Chordata > Aves > Passeriformes > Dicruridae > Dicrurus > Dicrurus megarhynchus. The sequence continues at coordinate 123,818 of VXAD01012654.1, read as the reverse complement.
CACATTTGATTACAAAAAGAGAAAAATAAATAAATTATAACTTACCAAGAGTTTCATCATTTTCTGTCTGCATTCTGTCTAGAATTAAAGGAAAAACACCTTTCTCTGTGAGACTCTGGCACTTCTTTCTTCACTTTCTGTGACTTTTAAGGAAAATTGAGCTAATAATTAACCAAATATGGAAAATTATGCTTAGAATTTTCCTGATTTCAGAATAAAATACGTGTAACTTCTGGACAAGCATTTCTCCTTCGCCCAATCAAAGTCATTCCAGTTTTTATTCCTATATCTATGTATGTATGTATATGTATATATATATACATATATAGATGATTTTAAATTATTTTATTGATAAACAAATAACTGTGAAAAATCCTGAAACATAATTTTGCAACAAGAGGTCATATATTTAAACATAAATCTGAGTAACTGTTTAACACCTCTCAGTTCCTACCCAATTAGTAAAATGGTCAGCAAATAGGTTATCATTTAAAATATTATTTGTAAAACTATACTCCTACAAATGCAAAAATACTCAATAGCTAATATTTTCCAGATATTTTGAAGTTAGATCTGTTAGAAGGTAAAAGGGAACAATCGTCATAAAAATCTGTGAAAACAATTACACTTTTTAGCCTAGATCTAGGCCTCAGCAGTGTCCCTTGTTTATCTGAACAGCGTTTAATTATCTGGAAGGACAAAATACACACAGCACGGCTGATCAGTGCCAGAGACTCACAGAGCTGCACAAGAGGAGAGTTGCAGCAGGGAAGTGCACCAAGGAGACAAAGATGCTGAGGAGGGAACTTCAGTGTGCCAATAATTGGCTCTCAGCAAATTTTTCTAGTTTTTTCTTAGTAGTAAAAACATGAAAAAATTCTCCCTGGCCCTGATGTGTTTGTAATTTGCACCCTTCTGCTGGGATTCTGGGCCCCCCAATAAGTAAAGGCTATCAAACCACGGGAAACAAAGGCAGCTAAATGCCTCCAAGCTGAACCAGCAGGTTTCCACATTGCCTGTAGATATCCCCCAAAACAGCTGCAAAATCAGCACCTGACATATTTCCTGACATGACAAACTAATGCCAAAAGAAGCACAGCTGTCTGTTTGCTGGAGAGGAAAGGCGTGCAAGTCATTTTGGGCAACAAGAGAGGTGCAGCCTAAAATCCTACAGCTCTGTGTACAGCAAGGAGACAGGACTGGCACAGGAACCATGAGGATAGTTCTGATTCTGCTGAAATATCCTTGAAAACCAAATTCAATGCCAGGCCTGTGCTAGCAAAGTCCTCACAGATGATCTGGTGTGTAATATATTGTTTGACGGGCTTATGAATCAGCAGATGACTGACGAGGAGAGCTGCCAAACGGGTAATTACATCAGGCTTTGTAATATTAACTAAAAAGCAGGGAAAAATGAAGCCTGATAGAAGTAATTCATAACTTTTATCACTTGTCATGCAGAATCTATATAGTGCAGTGCCAGAATGTGTATTATTTTGCTATAAAGACGCTATAAAGATCAGTGTTAACTGCTACTGGAGAGCAGTCGTAATTTGTCCTCCACTTAACCTTCTCCTAACTGATTCCAGGCTGGTACAAAACACTACCTGTAGAACATCTCCCAGGTCATGGGTATGGGAATTGCAGCCCTGCTTTGCTACATGACTTGACGGGATCTGTGGGTGGCAGAGCATGGGGGCAACTAGACCTGAGTACCAGAAAAACCTGAGCTGTGCACAGTAACTCTTGACTCCTTACAAACATGTAATTGTGCGAACAGCCTGAATTTTGTTCAAGACAGTCCTGCCTGCAACACTATCAGCATAGGAACTGAAGATTTATCAGAGCCTTGGACTAGCAGACAATGGCCCCCACTTGAAAAATAATCATGGATGCATAAGTATAAAAAATTTCACTCTCCAGCCCAGGGTCCATTCAAGTACCACAGTCCCTATTGTTGAGCTGGAATGATTTTTTTCTTTTTTCCCCAGCCCATGCATATGACCTTCTCAGCATGTCTCAAGTGGCCAAGTCTGGTAACAAAAAAAATCTCCATCAGGTTAGTTAATCAAATCGAATTGTTCTACCTTTTCATGCCAAAATTATAATTCCCACATCCCACCCTAACATTTGATTTAGAAATATAAGCACCTTAATTCAGCTTTATTCCATGGTAAATATTGAGGGAATATAATACTTTAGAAAAGGCCTTCTGTTCAGTTTAGCTCTCTATTATAGTTACAAATTTTTGGGCAGAAACATGACTTTTGAAGACTAATTTTCATTAAGTTTTACTAGTAAGAAATATGCCTTTACAGGGGAAATAAATGTAAAATAAAACCAAAGCTATGACACGGAGAAATGGTAGTGTAAGTGCAAGAAAAGATGACAAATAGTTAGTGATGTTTACAAAAAAGCAGCTGTTTCTGCTTATAGAGGAACAAAGAGTGCAGCACTAAGTGCTGGGATTGTACTGGTTAATGTATTTCCATGTCTGTGTGCACTTGTATTTCATGATCTGCTAAAAATACTCTAATTAAAGCTGTGGACCTAGAATGAAGTAAACTGAGCAATAAATAGAGCCTATCTAAATCAGAAATTAGAATGCAGAATTGCCACACAGAGTTTCTTAATTCAGTGACCATGGCAAAAAGCATAATATAAAAAATAAAACCCTTTGTAAATTATCAGTGTAGTCAGATCCTCACAAGTGAAGTATCTCCAGAACAACAAAAGAACCCCAAAAATCCCAAACAAACAAAATAACCCACCACCAAAAAAAAAAAGAGGTCTGATTCTGCAGAATTTTTCTCCCAAGCTCTTTTACTGAAGTCATCAAGATTATTCATGAAAATAAAGATTTTGTTTAAATCTTGGTCCTTTGGAAGAAAACCTAACTCTGCCTTCACATCATCTACCTATTACCAAACTTACAGGGAAACAAATAGTGAACCTATGACTACACCCAAAAAACATCATCTGAATGAACTAAAAAATTACTGCTGTACAGAGAAAAGGACGTGGGAGTAGAAGATTGGTGGTTCACTCCACACTACACAGCCCAGTCTAGATAACTAGAAATGAAATAAAATAAGCAGTGTTTTATAGGAAAAAATGATACCTAGTCGTAGTCAGGGCAGAAGACATTAAGTTATGAGTATCTACTGCTGGGGAGGAAAACATGATCAGCAGGATTTGTGGCAAACATTTACAGGGTTGTAGTCCTCAAAACAGAAGATGTCAATGGCAGGAGGAAAAAATGAAAAGAAAAAGCTGTGTATTGCATCTTTGCCAGATTTCTCATATGCATTTCTCCCCTTTTGCACAAGGATTGTTTTCTGCTCTGGGCAAAACTGTGAATGCGTAATCCACTTGATCTGCCTGACCACACAAGAGTCTGGAGTACTGGTAAAATAATCTGAAATGCAAGCTCGGTGTGCTGCATGATGGGTTGCTCTGTGACTCTCAGTCACAAGGATGTGTTTATTACCCTTTTTGATGACTGAAGACAAAATAATCTTGTAATGAAAAAAGAAGATATTTACATCTTTAAAAATTACTTCTTATATATAAAGATTACTTTTTAATGTATATATATATATACACATATTCTTTTCATCTGTTCGTGTGCATTAATGAATGAACAACACCATTTTCTTCTTGATATACTAGAAGGAAAGTTTTGTACAATTTATGTGGATTGACAAAATTAGTGCCTTTTCAACAGCCTCAGTTTTTGTAAGATAAACCTCGAACTTCTTCAAAAAGGCATTCTAGTGATTTCTTTTTCTTTGTTTAAGGTCTACAGTGTTACCTCTGGAAGGGTGATAATGGAGCAAGAGGAGAAGATTCCTTGCTCTGATCCTTTTCCTAAAGTGGAGGCTTGTTGTCAGCAATCTGTAGTTGTAAAAAGCTATAGTCAACAAATAAAAACTTAAAATCTTTCAGCAAATATTTTTCCTTTATTTCATGCCATTAATTAAAAAACAAACAAATGAAGAAAAGGGATTTTTATAAGTCAAATTCCATGAAATAGCAAACCAAAATATTCCCTGCTCTGGACAATCTTTAAAGATATGATAGCTAGTTTCAGTATCACGTGTCCCTTTGACATAGATGGGAGTTATGTGTTTTGAAATCGTCTGGCTTGTCTTGAACCAAGGCAGCCGCTTGAAAAATAAATCAAGAGCATTAGTGGGATAAATAGGCTTAAACACTCAGAGCATGTGATTTATTCCTGAGTACACTTGAATTCCTTTGGTGAATACACATGTAGCTATCCAGTTCTGCTCCATCACAGGTTAGAGTGGAATGCTGTTTGCCTACCCTGACAATATTTTTTTTCCTTTTGTTTAAATGGAATCTTCTGTATTTAAATTTGTACCCATTATTTCTTGTCCTTCACAACTGGTGTATCTCGTATTTCAAAAGCATTTTACAATTTCAGTCCTAAATGTACTTATAGCCAGCTTTATAAAAATTTTCTGTGTGCAAACACAGTCTCAGATTAAATAGCTCCCAGCCTGGTATTTCCCTTGACATATTTATCAAGTACAATCATATCCCTCCTTCCATCTGTGTTTTGCTAAACCAAACAAGCCAAGCTTGTTTACTCTCTTGCATGATATTCTTTCCCTTCTCTGATCATTCTGCCATTCTTTGTCTGCTTCAGTGTGTATTAATAGTTCTCTAACACAAACAACCAAAATTCCACATAATGCTGAATGAATCTGCAGTGCAGGATGGTGCTAACACTTCACCTTTTCTAAGAGGATATTGGCTTGTGTGTTTACAACTGCAAAGCATTAATAGTATTAAAATTAATAATATCCATATTCTCCATCCTAAACTCTACATTCACTCTCAATCAGATTAGATGATCAGCAAGTTCTGTTGTGCAAAACAAATCATAAAAAGCAGAGTCATTAATCCTGCTTTTCTAGACTGCAGAATTTTATTCTACTCTACCTTTATCTTTGCGTCTTATTTTCTTTTACCCACTGTTCCAAAACCAAAATACTGGGACAATACTAACAGATCTGTGATTTTTCTAGATTACACTGTTTCCTGTTATTTTCTTAATAATACTTGGCCTCCTGCATATTCCAAAATGGAAAAATTTGAAGAAGACTTGTACTTCTATCCCTCACGACTATTACTTTTCAGTGGCAGATTTTGACACTGTAGAATAGAGGTCTTACTTTATTATTTTGTTTAATGATATATTCAGCATTCTAGAAACATCTGTGTAAATCCCCATGAAAATTAAACATAAGGCAGCTTATCCTTATTCCTACAGCTCTTTGAACCAGCCTACAAAACCATCAGATGGTTGAATGACACAGACAATTTTCAAAGGAATAGAATCTCCCATGTGCTCCAAATCCCTCCTGCCCACAGCACTTGTGTGTCACCTCACGCTCCCCAGTGCGTGAATTCCAGCAGAATATTGTGAATGCCACGTTTCCTTCCCTGCTGGGGATGGCTGCTGTGAAACATCATTTTGAATCATGGTTAATCACCACCTGCTTGACCACCACAACTGTGTTACATAGCTACCAGATGGCAGCTACACAAAGTACACCCTGGAAGTTTTTCTCTACTTAATTATTAGTGCTGTATTCTCCAGGAACACAAAAAAAAAATGTATTTGGAGCTTGTCATTCATCTGTACTTTACTTTACTTCTAATAGAAGGTTAACACACAACAGACAGACTTAGGACTGTGCACTTTATTTCCTTATTAAAATAATGGGCATTTTCTTGAGTTTAACTAGTTGGGCACTTTTTTGCAGAGAGCATAGTACATTATAAACACAGGTAAAGGGGGAACCACTAATAGTCAAACGCAATGTATGGGTTTTTACACACCATGGCTGAGAATTTCCTTTCTGTGAAGAACAGTTAAGGTGCTAAATGACAGTCAAATATATACATTATGAGACTTTTCACTGCCTAACACAAGTCTTGAAAATAAGACTCTAGAGTTTCTTCCAGAACAGAAGGCAATGATGGTCTCAGAAAAGTGCAGTGAATATGCAAACAGCAAAGACCAGAGTAATTTCTTCTCAATTTGCCCTCAGAAGAGATGACTTACCATCCACAAGTGCTTTTGAAAATTATGGAGCTGTGTTGTTTGATTAGGCCTTTTCTCATTCATAGTCAGGTGGGATGCTGTGGCATTCTCACATCAAAACAAAATACACCAGACTTTTGTTATCTTACTCACAGGCTACTATGTTGTTTTCCACTTGAAAAAATACTTGACAACAATGGAAATCTAAGAGTAAATACAATTTTGGGTGCCCTGATTTAAAGCCGAGAACCTGTGACTTCCTGTGAAAACATGGAATGAATGTAAATTAGTTTCTGGAGAAACTCAGGATAAATATTTGTCATAGTCTTCAAAATCATCCTAATGGGAATGAAGTACTTGGAAGAGTTTTTCTGAAAAATGTGTGTGCATCCAGGTACACACTGAAGGTTTAATTGATGAAATGTAGAAATAGATGATCATTAATCCTGCATTTTGCATTATTTCCCTTCCTCATTGAGCACAATGCTCCTTAGATCAGGCTGTATCTTACCAGTTTCTCAGATCTTTGAAACAGCCATGACACAAATATTCATTTTTAATTCCACTCCCATTAGACAGAAAACTTTCAGAAACAAAGTTACCTTTGTTAAGACATACATATTATATCAAAAGGGTTGTAGAGGAATATTTATTTACCTCACTCAGTACTTTAAAAAAACCCCAAGGAATTAACCATGGACAGAGAAGACTATCAAGGCTTTCTTTCAGTATCAGGAAACGGACATATTCAATGCTATAAGCAGTAATGAATCCATTAAATACTTCTTTATTTATTTATTCAAGGTGAACGTGACCTGTGTGAGCAACAGGAATGAAGTCATATTTCTGGAAGTATATAATTCATGGGAATATTGATGGATAAGCATTTGAAAGTGAACTGAACTGAACAAAAACAGAAAAGCCAGAGATTAAAAGCTTGGAGGATTTTTTTTCTGCTTCTCAGTACCACTATTTGACAATATGTTATTTTACTAGTGATTTTATGGTAATGGTAATAATAATTTTATGCAAAGAGAACAACTACAATGTAACCATTACATACAGAATTTATGTACATATACATTTTTACATTTTATATGTATGTGTATATATGAAAATAGATTTCAAACAAAGCTTCCATCTAGTATAAGGGTGATTTCTTGCCCATGAATATTTCAAAATAAGTCTCAAAATCTGTGTCCGTGACCCTGGCACAAGGCAGGTATTAATGGAATGTGTTGATTCCACAGCTATTGGGAGGCATCATGAGTACAGTAAAAGGACAAATGCTGGCAACAGAAATAGCAAGAGTGGGAAGAAATTCCACGGTACAAAAATTTCCCTTTGATCAAATTCTAGTAACAAATTTCTTCTAAAAATTTGTATTATCTAATTTGAAATAACAAATAAAATTAGTGACATCTTCTTAACAAATACCAAGTTAATCCAACATCTAAAATTTTTGAATTAGTCAATCTTATGTTGGCATTTTGGGTCTGATATTTCTTATAACCAACATAATGAAACATAGGAACTTCAACCAATTAAAAAAGAATAGTTACTATTTATTTTCATTTGCAACACCTCTTACTTGCAGTGAATACAGTAGTAATAAAACATCATCCCAGCACAATCAGTCTTCTTGTGTATCAAAACATCAGTTGCATGTCTCAGAATGAAAGAAAAGTATAACTAGGTCCTTGAGACTTAAAAACATTATGTGTTTTATCTCCAAATATTGTAAATAGAATTGGTGTGTATTTTTTCTTACTGATTTTTTAAAGAATCCTCTGAATCTCTTTCAAATTGTTCTTGATTAAACTAAAACATTTGACTACCCATTTACTCTGTTTTCTGATCTGAAGTCAGTGGGAGTTACCTTAGCTCACATCACAGTTTCTGACTAGAAAATTTGGAGCACTTGGTGAAAAAAATTGATTTTCCACATTTTGTATGTAACAGGTGTGGACCAGAGTTCACGTCTAGACAAAACATTTGGCCATTTTGTGTTTCTCTCCATTCTCAGAAGGAGCTGAAATGAAGGGCAAAACTCTTACTTGAGTTCCATGCTGCCCAGACAAACCCTTGGAAAAGAATGGCTAAAACAAAGCCACACCCACTGAGAACAGATTTAACAAAAGAGCTTTGAAACAGCATTCTCTGGTCTGCCCCTTTTGCAGACTTGCTGCTTAGCTTCACCATGTGGGAAATAGTGATTTTATTGCAGCTCTGCATAGTTCATTCATAGATTTGCAGTGAACGAAATAGTTCCCATCTTTTCAGAAATGCTCATAAGGTGAAATCTGCTCTTCCTTGACTGCAAAGGTTCTACAATACCCTTCCATTCAGTAAATATTAACTAACTTATCACACAAAAAACATTCTCCCCAAATCAGCAGCAGTTTAAGAGTTAAATATTACAGCTTTGTGAATTCCCAGGCAACTACAAGGATTATGTAATTTTTTTTTCAAATTGCAAGTTCTATCATTTCCAACAAAAATAACTCTTCTCAATACTCTTAGAGCTGCAGTGAGGGATAGGCTATATCAATTTGATTAGAGGAATATTTTCCCTCCCTTGAGATTTACTTCCTACACATCTCTTGAAAAATGATTCATAGGAGTCAGTCATTTGGAATTGCAAATGTGATATGGGACTTCCTTGTCAGCTGACAAATGGGTGCAGTCACATTTAAACAAAGAAAGAAAAGACAGAAATCATACCAGGGAAGAGATTAAACTTCACTCATTCTAACCATCACGACTCCAGTTCCCCACACTCATTCATTGTTGTGATTACTCTAATTAAGCAACTTCAATGGCTTACTGGGTCTCCTAGTTCATACATGTGTTATCAAAAGTACATCTTGCCTACCCATGGTAGCAGAAACTGGGACAGGAGCCACTCTGGCTCACAAAATACACTACGGTAGCTGTTCTGCATTGCTTCCGCTTGAAATCTTGTTGTACGACATATTTAGCCTGCTTGAGGAGCAAACTTGGAACAGCAACGTGGGAATGTCACTCACCTGTCATGTAAGCTGAACTTAATTATACAATAATTGCACATCCGATACACCGAGAGTGAAAGGAAGCAGCACTTCCTTGTACTTCCCATGACACAAACATGTATTATTCATTCATTTAGTTACTATACCGAGGTTCTGTTGCAAGCATTACCATTTTGCTTTAAGGTGCGATGAGTAATTTATTAAGTGGTGATGCAGATGTTTATAAAAATGCTAAACTGGAATCTGAAATGAATCATCACAGAGAGCACATGAGGCTGACAGACTAATCCATGGCCAGAAAAAAACAGACCACCAGAAAATCATTTCCTTTTCAACTGGTGGAGAAACATAAGAAACTTTGTCACTTTCCATTACAGAGCAAAATGCCTGAGCAAATTGTGACAATGGACACTGATATACAATTTAAACACTGAATATTGCAAGAAATTAAATGCTCCTCCACAGCTTCCTCACATCTCTTTTCAGACACATATATAGCAATACACATATGCACTCTATTAAAAAAAAAATTTTTTTTCTATGTGCAAGAGAATGTGAGTAAATATAAATTGTGTCCAGCTTCAAACGTCTGAGCAGGATATTCACACAGCCAGCTTTATTCAGTTAAGACACAAGACTGAAATAGAGCCTTGTCTGCCATATAGTCAGTGGCAGCTAAATGACACTTGAGTGGATTGACTCATCCTCTGGAAACTCCACTGACTCATAACTCCATAGGTCACTAACTCAAGCACCCACTTTTGTTCAAGTGCACTAAAAGGATAAGGTTCTTTTCCGTGATAGACATCAAAGAACACTTGGATTTTGTGTCGTTTTCCACCCTAAACTCTGCAGGGTTTCACACAGAAAATTTTGCCAAACATCTAATCAGTTTTCAGGAAGATTGACCCAAAAATTTGCATTCAGCAAAATATAAATAGCAATATCTCTTTTAATTAGATATGGCTTGATTAGCCAATACCCTTCACTAAGAATGTCTGGTTATATTACAGATGGTTAGATTTTTGGAAATTCACAGGACGAGTCTTGAGCTAGAAGCAATGCATAGGAATCCTCCAGAATCCACATGGTGTTTCTAAGACTATGAAAATTATTTTCAGGGTATATAAGGTGAATTTTTTGTAAGTTGCCTTATTTGGATCATTGAGTTTTATTTTAATGTCTAAAGGAAATAACTCATTCAGCACAATAATCAGGATTTATTACAGCTTTGTAGTACCAAACTAAGCAGAGCAAGCAATCGATTGTGGGTTTTGTGTGCTTTTTTCTTCTTCTTTTTTTTTTTTTTCCTACTGGGATGGTACATACACGAGGGTTTTCAGTGCTCTGCATCGACTAATGAGTGAAGCATCAATTCAAGCATAGAGAACAGCTTAATGCATTCAACAGAAACTCACTCAGGGGCATCAATTTTAGAATTTCTTCTATTCTGAAGGAGTAAAACCAATACCCTTGTATATATGGCTAGATATGTGTATTGCCAAATACAGTTTCAGATGAGAGAAAGAAGCAGAATGATGGGCCAGAGAAATGCCTTTAGATTTTCAAAAGTAATGAGGAATATTTAATAGCCACTTCTGCAGGAGTTAAAAATTAAGAAAATGCAAAGCCAGTTTAACATCTTATTATTATTAATTCATCATAATGTGCATGTCTCAGGGCCCAGTCAGTTTGCATCAGCAATGGTGTAGGACAGAGCACAGACATTCACTTACCTTTCGTTAAAGGTTTCTTTAAAGCTACAGGAATGCCAGAGATGCAAATGCGATCATGTTTTCTTACAGCTGCTAAATTGTCACAGCTGATGTATTCTTTAATGATATGAATAGAGTGAACTACAGCTACTGGCACTCCCTAGAGCTCACTGGTTTCTTGACATTCAAGGGCAGACTTGAAAGCATCAGACAGTGAAGGTGTGAGCTGGGGATAGTGCAATATTCAGAATGTTGCCCTCTCCTGCAATTTTATCACAGATTTTTTAATGATTCATGCATTTCCCAGCAGTGCCAATGACTGTAGCATCATATAGGTATAAAGTCATGCAACCTACTTCAGTTTTGGAGTTTTCATCAAGAACAAAAATGCCTGTTTGTAACATCAGATCAGCAGCACTAGTAATAGAAAAGGGCTAATGAGAGAAATTAAGAAGATATTAAAACTTATAGTTGTATTTGGCCTGTCTCTGAGTTTTACAGACTGCATGGATTGTTAATTTTGGTGGACAGCACAAAGAAATCCTAGCAAAGACAAGAAACTCCCTCACACAGGTTCCTACTGTGACTCGACCCAAGGGGACTGCAGCTGTGAACGTTCTGCATCAAGTGATGGGATTTTACACCCTCACTTTTTAACTGGATCTTGGAAATGTGGAGTAGCAATGGCTTAGCAATGTGAATCAGAACTCTTCCAAAACATGCTTAAGACTTGATATCATTAGTGCATATCTGGCAAAACTCAGCTTTATTTGCAGGGAAGTACTGACAAAACAAAGATTTCTCTCACAAGACCATGCAATATATTGAACACCTTCCCTAAACACTGATTTTACCTGTTTGCAGAGGTGTGTCAGGAATATGAGGCTGGGTGAGGTGTAAAAGAGCCTTTTCTCTCAAACCTCCACCTTCAGCTGAGCCAGCTAAGGCATTGTGACCTTGATCCTCCTTATTTAATCAGCAACCTTACCTCAGAGATGTCTTCTCACTACTGATTCTTCACATTTGAAAAGCCACAGAGAACACACAATCTCTCCCTAAACTTCTTGCTTTCTTTTGTGGTATTTCAAGCATGTCTTTGTTTCTTTAGTTTACTATATTTTATCATCGCTGCAGCAAAAATCCCACAGAAGGCCACAGCAACAGGCTGATTGGATGTGGAGAGTGATCAGTCATCCACGGCTGCAAGGAACAGTGAATCCCAATTTCATTTCAAAATCTAATGAAGTTGGCCTCTCAAATCCACATGATGTATCTAGTAATATTAGGCTTAGATTGAAATATAAGATTTCTTCCTCAAGAACTGTCATGATCATTCGACTCAGGGTTGTTTAGAATAGAGGAAAGGAGGGGAAAAGGGAAACGTGGTAACACTTTCAATGACACAGAATTTTACTGGAATGAAGAAGGAAATAATCTTAGTTTTCATGTCCACAGCAGACGGGGACAAGAAATGAGTGTTGATTAGATGAAAGACATAAGATACAGGATACAGAAAACAGGACACAGGAAGGGGTTTTTGATTAAAAAATAAATCAGCCCTCAATGACAGAGATAATGAACTGCTGTCAGAGACTGCCTGTGGAAGTCCCAAGTCGCTGTCTTTGGCAATTTCTAAGGAAAGGATAGCCATTAAGAGCAATAAGAATGGAAAATCCATCACAGATGATATAGAGGAAATATTATCATACTGGACTAGGTCACCCCATGAAGTTCTTTGTAGTCCTATGCCCCTACCAGTCTGGCCGCTTTTACTCATATAGCACATATTATACCATCAATTTAGTCCTGTATTTCTCACAAAAATAACTATGTAAAGACACATCAATAAACAACTACAGATTTGAAGCAAAGAGAAAAGATTGACTTGGTGTTTTACTGGTACTTGAAACAAAAATTCTATTAAGTGTAATCCTGTCCCCAAAAAGTATTGGAGCATTTGGGGTGATTTATTATTAAAACCAACCCTGGGGATTGAATGGCTGTGGTAGGAGCAAGTGTTTATTTTCCTTTGCAGCATGCATTATTTATTTCCATTTAGTTTATTTTACTTTCACAGGACTAAGCACTTCTGCTTTTTAAGATGTATTGTCTTGTTACTTCTGGGACATCTTACCCACTGACTTCATTGACTATTTTATCAAGCATCAGATGGAGGCATTGTGTAGTCTGCAATCAGTCCTGTAGTGAAGGATCCCAGGACCTTTGTCAAGCCCCAGTGTCATTACAGCTGCTAAAATACTGCTTCAGCTTGCACAGAATAGAAGGAAGGTGGAATAAGAGTGGGTATTAGTCACCCAGCTTTGCTGATGTCTTTTTCCATTTTCTCTCTTGGCTATCCCTTGGTTTGTTTCTGATATCTGAACAGAGTAAGGAGATGATAGAGTGCTACTCTGAGAGCCTGTGCTAGCTGGAAACACAAGCATGTTCTCTGGAGGTCATTTCCATCCCTTACTCTAGGCATAACTACAGCTGGATGTTCCAGGTGATTTGAGAATAATTATTTCAATGAAATGAGTACTGCTGATGCCTTTGTTCACTGCTCACACTTTATGGGTTGAGAAAGTATTGCATCATTTAACAAATACAGCAACTAAAGTGAAAAGCAGCTGGTTATGATAAGGAAACAAACCAACACAAAGAGCAATAATAATTTAGCTCGTGATTGGAAAAAGAAATAAGTAATTGGAGACAATGATTGTGAATAAGCCTGTCATTTGAAGTGGAATATTCAATTGTCTGCTCAAGCTAATTATTGGCACCTTTCTGCACATGTTTTTCCCACTTTTATGGCCATATGGCAGCCTCACATGCACTCTGAGCACCTATGAGAGGTCTCATTCAAATTATCTCAAGCACTTATATAATGTTTTCTATATTCAGAAATCTGCAAGATTCTTGACTGGATATAATCCTGTCTTTTCAACACCATCATAGTGAGAGCACTGGGAGCCAAGCAGAACCCCTCTCCTACCAGATCATAGTCAGACCTTGCCCTGACTGCCCTGACAGAAGGTGCAGGTGCAGAAGATCCTTTCCCCAGCTCTGCTGCTTCGTGCCAGGCTCCAGCAACTGCTTCACAGGAGATATTCCTCCTTACCAGGAGTCTGAGCTTGGATTCTGAACACTATTCCTGAGTCCACCTAGAGGATAGTATAAGATAGCATATTTCTACACACGAATATAAGTACACATATGTGGATTTATAAAATATTTTTCCTCTATTATAAACAGAACAATTTTCAACAATATTAAAAATATGGCATTTTGGCATAGATTTGAAATATTTCCTAAGATTAAAACCTACCAAAAGTACTTGAGTACAAATCTTGCTGAACACAAGTTTCCTGCAAATCTCTCTGACCATTCTGGTTTGTGAACTACAATGCAGTTTTGCTGCTAATACAAAATGAAGGCCATCAAACTTCGCCAGCCAGCTGCCAGTTCAGAAAAAGGGGACACACTACATCAGTTCGATGCAAACAGCTTTAAACTTTCAAAAAA
>VXAD01012654.1:0-109475 GCA_013399195.1 Dicrurus megarhynchus | reverse complement strand
TTTCAAAAAAAAAAAAAAAAAAATCAAATCCAAAACAAACAAGCAAAAACTCAAAGCCAGGTCACATATTACTTTACATTTGCAGAAAACTTCCTTTTGCCTTTGGGTAGTAAAATTCTACTGTTAACATCCATTAATTTTTCTGTGAATACATTTTTATTCTCTTTACTTTTTTTCAGGCTATTCTTTTCCATTGCTTTTCTTGTCCCATGAGTTCTTATTACTGGAAGCTAAAGCCTAGTTATAGTGGCTGAAATACAAATATTAGTCATTCACAGTATAGGCAAGTCGGTTAAAAGCTCCACCAGGTGAAAAAGGCACCTTGCATCCCTTGTATACTTTGTTGATCCTTGGCTGAGTGCTCCACAGAGGTGAGTGTAGTGTGCTTTGAAGTTTTTGAAAGAAATTACCTTAATGTTTCTGTTCTGGAAAAAGCTGAAGAGGAATGAATCTGTTCTTCTCCACTCCTGTTCCAGCCCTGTCTCTGAACTGCAAACGTTTCCCATAGCACCACCTGCAGGACTATCTAGCTGGAGGTTAGAATTTTAATATACCAGGGGAAAGATTAAACATCAAATCTGGTATGCTGCTGAAGGATGACATCAGAGTTATCTCTGCAGAGGTACTTACAGTCACAGGTAATGCATGTAGCAATTAATTTATCAGTTTGTGTCCAGACATACAGACACTTTATGTACCATATGGTGGAAGTAAGACTTACTGCTCTTACAGATGTTTGGCTAGAGGTGAGTTTGGGTAAAACTGAAAGCCCTTTAAACCTATCTTCAGACATTGGGGTTTTTTTTTGAAGAAAAAACTTAACTTGCACTTTAGTTTTGCATTGCTTAAAAAACAAAACCAAACAATATAAATGAATAAAATATATTGGTATTTCTAGAATTTCAAGAGAGGAGAGGCATCAGATGCCTCTAGAAGAGGGAACACGAGTTATTCACTATGTTAAAAGCCTTTTTCCATGGGTCTCCCACCTGGCTTCCAGAAGCTCCTACAGAAGTACATCCTACAAGACACTTTCTTCTTTATTTGAAATCATCATTATTCCTTACTGCTGGTGGCAGCCAGTTTAAAATACATTCCCCAGCTAAAAGACACTCTTAACTTTGTAGCTGCATATCAGCAAGAGCAGATTACACTCACAGGTCCCACATTACTGTAAAAATTACTTTTCCATTTCTGCTTTCTCATGCTTGTCATTCTCCCTTTAGTGCTGACTTCAATTCATTTCAAATCCTACCAAAATTGTCTCATTTAAGAAACTAAATTAAACTACTACCCCAAGTAGCTCATTGACCCATTTAATTGTACTTAACATTACACTTACCATTCCTTCTCACTGGTCTTAAACATAAGCCCATTGCTAATTTGTTTACATGCAATATTGCAAATTAGTGTTGATGACGGCTACATGACAATTTCAGTAGCTGGTGAAAGAACCTTGTTCTTAATGCTGTATTTTTTTCAACAGCTCTTTTTGTATTGTAAGAAAGAAAGCAAAATTATGTTGTCTGTCGGAGACTAATCAGACTAAACCACTGTTTATTATTCTTTACCTTGAATTAAAACCCTGAATTTTTAAAACCATGATGAATTATTGGTGAAATTTTTATTCCATGTTGCCTTTTGGTGTATGATTTCCACTTCTGTTTCTAATTAGAAATGCCTCACACAGTTTTCAGTGAGGTTTGAAAACATTGTTTGAAGAATTATTTTCAGGTTTCTTTCATTTACTTCCTCAATGCTATGACTGTGAATTCTGGAGCAAAGCTAGGCCAAGTCAGAAATGATGAATGGAAAGGGGAATGGAGATGGATGAGGAAAAATGGTCATATTGTTGATCCCTGGAGTGGTTCTACCGTGCCTTGGTCCCTCTCATCTGTGGAGCACCTCCTAAGCAATGCTTGTTTAGAGCCACTATCAAGTGGCTGGCTTGAGGTCTTCTGCTGTCTGTGCTTCTCTTGGCTATAAGTTTTAGGAGCTAGAAATCAGGAAATAACCCTCTGCAATGTCAGTCTTGAGCCCTCCCTTGTCTATGGAAAAAAGGTGTGCTACTAACAGCACAGATCTTCTGCTTTCGTGGGTCTGATCCTACTCTGTAAAAAGAGTTTTCCAGTGTCACAGCTGCAAACTACACCCTTCTGTAGGAATAAAGTGATGGAATCCCTTGGGAAAAGAATAAGGACTAGTAGGTGATGAAAAGGACCAAGAACAATACAAGCTAACAGGGGTTAGGAATATACTGTGAAATCATTTAACAGCCACCGGTTACAGAAACCTTCAATTATTTTCACATTCAAAAATATCACCCACAATGAGTGAAAGATGAGAGAATTTAGGTCATCCAAGGTTCACATTGCAATGTACAGATTTGTAAAATGTTATTCTTTATCAAACCATGGGAAACTTTAGTTTAAATTCACTAATTCTAGAAAAATCTCAGTATTGAAGTTGATGAAGGGTTTAAATTTTTTCCACACACATAAGGCAGCCATGAATATATTTTGAGTACTTGTGAACATAAATATTTATATTTATTTGAGGATTATGTTTACAAGAACAAGGAAAAGAGAAAGAATAGCATGTGACAGGTAGCTCTATCATGCCCACTTCACAAAACAGTTTTCCTTTAACTATGAAGTGCTCCAGAGGCTTAAGGACTAGAAATTAACTACACAAAAAAACAGCAGAGCAAATGCATGGCCTCACCTAGTAAAATACTTGTATTGATTTCTAATAAATATGCTTGTCACCTGGTAGATTGCTTTTTGGTAGACCTTTCATTACAATTTTCTTATGGTCTCAAGTGCCTGGAGTTCACAACTGCTTTTAGCATGTTCCAGAACAGATAAAACATACTAAGATACAAAAAAAGGAGGAGTCAACTTTCTTTGTATGTATTCCCTTCTAATGAATCCAGAATAGGTTCTATAATACACACATTCTATTTAGTGCTTTAAATACAACAAAGTAATCAACACAGTGAATCTACATTTGGCATAGATATTACATTTTTTAAAGCAATTAACTTTCCTCAGAAAAAAAGGATAATTTTTATATTAAGAAAAAGGGGTTCATAGATATTTTACACAGAACAGTTCAAACAGGCCAGAATTTTCTTTCACATTCAACAAAATTTACTCAATGTAGACTATAAGACTTTTTAAACTAAACCCTGTGTGAGTGTGGGCTTGTGTAAAAGAATGGTTGGAACCAAGCATTCACATGGCTGGGTGGGTGATTTATCAGGCAACCAGTACAGTTCTTCTGAATGTCTGCCACAGGCAATTTAGCTGCAAATGACTATTGCATTTTCTTGAGTGTGTGTGCTTTTCTCTGGAAAAGGAGATGGGCATTGATTTTGGGTCTCTGTATGGGCACAGGCATTGGATCAGAGGAAACCCTGCTAGTTTTGCTAAACTAAATGCTAAAATTCATATTAAAATATGCTGGGGGGAGAGGGGAGGGGTTTGACGTGTCTTGACACTTACACAATTTAAAGAGTCAAGTTGCTGACATCCATAAATGTAGAAAAGTGTCTGAGGTCTCCCTTAAACTATTCTTTGGAGTACAGGATGGTTTAAATAGCCTCTCTCTGAAATTTTGTTCTCACTTGTTTACATGGTTCTACATGCAGAGAAAAACTTTTTGTAGAAGTGCCTTGTCTCAAAATGATTTCAATATGAGGTCCAAGAGCTACTTGTGAAAAATCTCCTTCTAATTGGTTCAAAAGAAATTGCTTTGGAAAGGGACTGGGGTGAAGGACAGTGGTGTTCTTTCTTTGGCCAACAGCGTCCTTTTAATCACCTGTCCTTTTAAGAGTTTATTAAGTAACCTCTCGCCTGTGCCAAGCCAAGCAGTGCTTATTTCCAATAGATGAAAAAACTTGTCAAGTACTATGGTGCTTTGAGTAAAAGAATGAGGAAAATTGAAATAAAGATTAGACCTGTAATTTCAATAAAGTGTTTCTACCGCTTTTAAAATTTTAAGAGAAATGACAAAACATTGTAGGAAAAATGAATGATCTGCCACATTCACATGTACTGACAC
Organism: Dicrurus megarhynchus; assembly: GCA_013399195.1. Lineage (NCBI taxonomy): Eukaryota > Metazoa > Chordata > Aves > Passeriformes > Dicruridae > Dicrurus > Dicrurus megarhynchus. The sequence goes on along the minus strand of VXAD01012654.1, from coordinate 105,410 downwards.
CTTTCTATTCCTTTGTCTTTATAAGTGATACTCCATTAGAAATATGATTTTTTCATGCCAACAGATCTTGATTTGATAAGGAAAGTAGGTATCACACACAGATACATGTGGATGAGACCACCACAACCAACTCGTCTTGGGCACAGAAAGCTTTTTAAAGCCCTTTAAAAATCAGTACACAACTTATCACCACTAGCACAATGCACATTGAGATCATTATTATCCCTTCTCTAGTCTCACCCAGACTCCATGTACTTCAGATCCTCGATCCCAAATATGAAACCTTCCTGCTCCCTCCACTCTTCCTCCATCAAGCCAGAAGATACAGGACTCATGAGATTTTCAGTTTTTCACAAACAATTAGCAAAGCATATACATGTAAGTAGGATGCTAGGGGAAAACAGGGAATAAATTAAATCACATATATGCATTCATGCACGTACTATAACTTCAGCCCACATATCTCAGCTTTACTTACAAATAATTGCCACAGCTCCTAACACTACTACAGTTTTATCAGTGCTGGCAGCCCTAGTGTAGATGGCACCCCAGCAGCTGTCAGCAGCATCATGTCTTTGAAACCAGCTCAGTGCCAATCTAATTAGCACAGTGCTGAAACAGCTGCTGGTGCTGGAGAGCTGTGAATGTTGCAGCTCGTCCTACCACTAATGTCAGTGGAGCTGCAATAGTGGGAATGTTCTGTAAATGTTCCCTGGTGCAGAACAAGCCTATGTTGGCAGTGACCTGGATTTCTCTCCTTATTGGACATAATACTTAAAGTAAGGTGTCAAACTCAACTCTGCACTTAAAATCTAATTAAGGACTCCCCATCCTACATGTTTCCTTAAAAATTTTGATGTCCTGTGTTTCTGATGACAGACTCCTTCCTTTAGCACTGCCTATGGCCCCCCTGGTTTAAAGAGAGCTGTACCTACAGTGCAACCCATGCAACTCCTGCTCAGCACTGAACAGAACCTTGTGAAAAGACCAAAACTATTCTGGTAACAGGTCCCAAAAGGGCACTACCTGGTTTTATCATTTCTTAATGAGACAAGAAGGAGAACTCACTATTTTTAAACTACTACAATGAAGTAAGTTGTATATACCTCAAAAGAGGTCACAGATAAGCTTCAATATCTGACGCCTCTCCTCTGTCACTCAGATTAATAAATACCTATATCTTCAGAGAGTCTTTCAGGACTTGTCTGGGGAAATTACTAAAATCACTTTTGTCTTTTAAAAATGGCAATTATGTAACAAAGACTCAGGATGAGAAAAACAGATGAAATACCAATTAAGTATAATCAATCAGACAAGAGTCTGTCAAAAAAGATATAATATTTAAACATGCTTTCTTCCGGGGGAACAGTCCCCACCAATCTGCAGCTCACCTGTTACACAGAGGGTTGGAGGAAAAAGACAGGTCAATGAGCTCACTGGAAGAGGTAGAACTTTTAAATGATGTAATTTTCTCCTTGAATAGATGGGATATGGGAAGATGATCTCCTCTCTCTTTCATGGGGAATACCCCAACAGTCTTTCCAAAAAACAGGGCTTGCAATAAAGACATGAGAGAAATTTCGGGAGGGGAACAGGAAGATGTGTGTCCGGAAAATATTTAGGAGAGTTCATATTTTGGAGGAGTGAATTAAAGAGAAGAAAACTCTGCCTGGTGTCTAAATTGAACCAAACAACCTTTTCCTTTGGAGTACAGCAGAGATATAACTCAGGATGGGGTATGATTTATTGCAGTGGAAACACATTCTAGACAAGAATTGTCTCTTTTCCATCCTTGCATAGCATAACAGGATCCTCTTGAGTACTGCCACTGTATAAACAACTGGTTCCCGTTGTCTGCAGTGAACCGCAGAACATCGGTGATCCACTTAAAACATTACTGTGAAAATCTTCCTCAAAATCTCCCATTCACTTGTCAGTACTTACACAAGATGATAACAGACCTTGCATTTACCTGTGAAGGGTGGGCTGGGTGTGTGCTGTATCCAGCTCTGCATTTCTGGGAATCAATGGCCATTTCTCACTCAGCAGCACTACGAGGGTCCCCGAGATCTTTGCCCCTGTCCCATCCCCAAACCATGACAGTCAGAAATCTCATTCTGAACACAGAGCCTTTCCAGTACATCAGGAATTAAGAGAATCTGTCCCCTAACGTAGCAAGCAGTGCAGATGGCCTTCTTCTAAAGCTCCTGCTGGCACAGAGTAGTGGCAGATTGTTCAAAGAGGGATAGATTTGGGGAGCAACAAAGAAGCCAAAGATAAAAGTACCATCCAGCTTTGTTCCATGTGTAAAAGGAAGTCTATTCTGTGTCCCTTTTGTTTCCCCTGTTGCAGGAAGCAAGGGGTTTTAAAGGAGTGAAGTTTAAAGACAGGTGATATAAAAAGTAAATATTTTGCTTCTCTTGGCTCCACAGAAATTAGGAGTTGTCATTCCACTGAGATTTCTTGGAGAGAATTTTTAATGTAAGGCTCTGATGGTTATGCTGCTTCACAGATATGAATACCTGTAAGGTTTGAACTCTCATTTCACTTTTAATCACTTAGCAGATCTATTGTTCCTGACAAAACCAAAGATTCTTTAAGCTCTCCTCTGTGGGAATATTTGAGTTCTTGCCTTTATATACCTGGAAGTGATATGCTCTGTTCTGCTAGCTGAACAGAGGAATTCTATTTTAATCCCAGTTATGTCTTTGTAGGGATGTACAGATCTACACACAAAAATGTATTTTGCCTGTTTATGTCCACAATCAGTGAACCTCCTGTTAATATACCCATGGGAAAATCGGGGAAAATGGTGTTTTAAAGTATATCCACGTGGTTACTCTGACCAGAGAAAACTGCTCTTTATTAAAACAAAGAGCATAGAAAACTTAACAACTAAATCAGCATTAAATAGTGAAATCTTATAGATCAGAAAAATAGCCATGAAAATTCCTTATTTCAGTAGCAGTCTCATGACTCGTCCAACTCTTTCAGTTTCACATTGATGTCACTTCACCAGTTAATAATTTTTCACTGTTACTTGCAAGTTAGCCCAGCTTTATTTTTAAATACCCTTTAAAATCATGTTATATAACTTTCATGATTAAGTTGATGTGTTAGGTAGTATAACTGTATTTGCTGCTTGTGTGATATTAAATTGATTACATGTCAAATAAATTTACCTATGATATAATTAATAAAATTAATGAGGATTTTTGATATTTGTACTACAGCTAGCTTCTAGTTAGCACTGAAATGTCAAAGCAATGAAGGGTCTAAAACTAAGGTTAGTTTTTTTTTAATTGACAGACCTAAATAGAAATACCCTCCAGTAATGTCAAGAGTTAATACACAATCTGCCAGCTAATCTTTATGGTAAGTCAAAATGTGGGAAAAGAAACCCATCTTCAAAAGTTTTCCTTGCCACCAGCTTGTATTTTGAATTAATACGCTAATCCTAAATGCCATGATTCACCAATAAAGGACAAATGGAGGAAGACATAATGGAAGCCTTTTACTCCTTTTTGGCAGAGGAAGACAACAACATTTTAGCAATTTGGTCATCTGTGCTGTCACCATGAATGAAGATAATACAGTTTATTTATTAATATCACCTTATGAAAATAAGAGAAAATGTTCTACATTCCTTGGGGGGGAAAAAAAACAAACAAGCTAAAAGTGCATTCACAGCAACAAGTAGTGGATTCTTGCAAAGTTTTTCTTTAACCAGACTACCCAGAAATATTCCCTGATTGTGAGGAGGGGTTTTATTTATTTATTTACTTGCCATCTCTCTCCTGGTGATCTCCATTTACTGGGATTGAATGATTCAGACACAATTAAGTGAGAGGGAAGATACAAATGAACAAACAGCAACAAAAGGAAAATCAAGTGCCCCTTGGCTGTGCTTGCTACAGGCCTTGAATCCAACATTCAGAGCCTCTCTAGACAGCAGAACTTGCAGTGGGAGCAAAGAGGCAGAAGTGCAAGTGATGGGAGCTACCGACATTCTGGCACACAATAAACACAACCTACAGAGCTTGTGCAAGAGATTATACATTTGTCCTACCATACTTCACCTTCTATTTTTACATACACTCTGGAGCATAGGTCAAGCTCCTAGTAAACAGTGGGATTTTTGTTTATGTACATGCATTGTCTCTGCAGCTTCTTCCTCACAGAAGTTCATTCCTGTACTTTACACTCAGGCCGTAAAATGCATCACTTTTACTTCTTTTTTTTTTAATGAATTATGGAAATTATTCTATAAATAAGAATAATGTATTCCACTGAGTCATTTTTTTGAATGGAATAATAACTAAAAGGAGATTTTTTGTGCTCCCACTCAGAGAAGGGTGATGGAGGTTCCCTTTAAGATACTTCCACAGAATAAAGTTATCTTGCTATAAATCACCTCGTATCTTTATAATTTCCCATTTAAAAAGACAGAGAACATCTTGTTTAAATCCTTCCCTCATGCTTCAAAAATGTGACAGAATGGAAAGAATACTTTTTGTCTAAATTATCTGGATGCTGATCAAGGGAACTGATCTAATTTTCGGACCTTATTATATCCGGCACTAATAAAACATGTATAAAGGAATTTTTTACCCATTAAACCATATTTTATGGTATAGAAATGTACTGCTCTGACAAAAGAGAAAACGGACACTCAGAGGAAGGTTTTTAGTCCTGAAGTAGTCCTCTGCAGACTCGCCCAAAGTAACTCTGCCTTTGCCAACCCAAGAAAAACGCAGGGACTTGGTGGGGTGGTTGGGGATGAAGTTGCATGAGTTGCATAAGATTTGATGACTGAGACATCTTAAACCCCCATCTCAGTCCAAGGTAGTCAAATTGGTATGGGCCAGGCCACTTCCCTCTGAAAAATTGTTGTGATCAAAGCTAAATGGCTGTGACAGTGTGTGTAAGGACTTTAGGGGAAAATTATTTAATGAGTTGTAGACAAAGGACTGAGACTTGAAAGTGCTGGGTTTGAACTTGTAAATTATTTCATTCCGTGCTCTGTTTGCAAATGATTCTTCAGTGTGTGTACGTAAATTTGAGACTCGTGCCATGAGTCTAAACTTATTTGGCAATAAAAATAAGTGGCACATCTAAGTCAAGAAGATTGTACGGACACAAAGAGAAAACATATTAAACATCTTTGCATAGTTTAAAGGCTAAACTTTAGCCTCTTCTCCTGACCTACAAAACGTTCCTACTGCTCCCTGTCATCTCATTAGTGGCTCCACGCCTTTGTTAAATGAGTCATCCCTTTATGAAATGAACTACTTATGCTTTAAAGTCCAGTTTCAGGCTAGTTCTAAATTTTAAACCAAAACTAATTAAAAATTATTACTGCAGCATTCCCAAGGAGACAGTGATGGGATGAGTGATGAGATGCTATGGTTTGTTTGGCTGTACACACACACATGCACACACATTTCCATGAACAAGTGAGCAGAGGAAGGGAAGGGGTGGAAAAGACTTGCTTATCCCAGCAAAGGAGAAGGTATGCCACCTTTGGTTAAAAAAAAAAAAATCAAGCAAATGAGTTCTCCTTGGGAAAATGCTGCGGCAGGCATTGAGTCACAACTGCTGTAGCAGAGCTGCACATTGCTCGTTCCTCAGGGAGGAGCAGACAGGCACAATCTAACACTCACCTGGCAAACTGAAGAGGAAGACGAGACAAAGAACTCCAGTCTCTTTCAATATCAGCCTTCATCTTAAATGTCTGTTATCTTGTAGCTCATTAGGTGGTATTATTTTGTCATAAAGTTCCTTAATGTCACAGAACATTGATCCCAAAGGTGAAGAAGGTTTCAGTAACAAGCAGGGGCTTCTGTGCTTTGGCTGATGATTAAAATAGCCTGCCAGCCTGTAAGAACAAGGCTCTGGTCATAAACTTCTTTCTCTTCTGTGATTTCACCTTTTCATTAGAAGAGAGAGCTTTGTTCTAGGCCTGTGGCGGCGAGCTGGGAAAATAGGGCTTCAGCAAAATACTGAACATTCAAAACCACGTAACAGAAATTGCAGTGAAATGCTTCTCTGAAACACGTTCTGAAAGCCTGGCTGTACAATGTGTCCTCACATCCAGCATTATGCTTACAGAAGCAGTGAGAAAAATAAACTGTGCGTATAAACCATACACAGTATAGATTGGGGAAAAAAACAATCAACACATTGGCTTCTTATCTGTTTTACTGATGGCTTCGTTATAATTTTAACTCTCTTTACATAGAACTAGAATTCATAGGAGGTAGCTTCTTTTGCCTTAATTTGTTTCAAACTGCTGATACATCCAGGCAGATTTATTTTTAAATGTAGGAGCAGGGAGAAAAATTTGTCTCTAAACACCAAAGTCCTAATTTGATTGATGTGGCATGGAAACCTCATAATGGTTGAGAGCACCAAGATATCATCTGATGTCAGACCTCCTGCACTGCTGACAATAGCTCATCACTATACCCACAAGAAAACAGGCAAGGATAGGTAATTCAACCAAATCCCCATCAACAGCAGATATCTGAAATACTGAATCCATTACAGACAAGCAAAATTTCCAAAGAATTTTTCAACCTGGTGATTATTTATCAGGTTGTAAGTCAACCTTGCAAAGACACGTATTGGAAAACATACAAAGGCTTCCAGTTCAGTTAAAATGGGTCATTTTACTTATATCCACATTCCAAGCTAAAACCTATATTGAAAGAAAAAGTAGTAAGAGCACTGATTACTAGAAATAAATTTCCCCTGCATAATTTGGTAAGAATTTAGAACTGGAACAATTTAAAACGGTAAAAACCACAAAGAAGCACTAATACAATTTACACAATCCAAGCCTCAGGGGGCAAAAAAGAAAAAAGTTGCTTTGATTTTGATTTTGAGGAGTTTTACCTACTTTAATCTGCATTCTTTTGGTCCAAAATTATTTGAGTATGTCTTCTTTAAGTACAATTGCTGTTTTCTTCCTTTGAAAAAGGAATACTGTGTATTCCCTATGTTTATTATTGTAGTCAGATCTTCCACGTGCTCAATTTTTTCCCTAAAGCTTTGCATAGTATCAAGGTCATGTTAACAGAACTACAGCTGCCTACAACCTCCATCCCCTCCACCTTTCCTTAAAAAATGTATTTGCTAAATTTGCCATTTTTTAGTCATATGGAAACTCTGGTGCTAAAGAACTATTAAAATAAAAGTTACCATTACAAATGTATAGCTATTACTGTGGTTCTATTTAGCACAAAGAATATTTATTGTCCTTTGCCTCAAATCTAGATATGTGGCAATAAATCCACCTAGGCACTCTTTCCACCATCTTCACCATCTGTATGTCATCTAAATATTAAGGCAAAATTAGACTTTAGTATGCTTAGTTCAATGCAACAAGTTTAGTGTGTAAGCCATTTTTTTAAAGGCTGGAACTGTAATGTTCATTTTGCCTCTAATAAATAATAATAAATAAGAGTGTACTCGGGTTAATTGTGTTGACAATGAAAGAGCTGGCGATACAGATACAATAAAGGATTCTGTATAACTCATTATCTTTAACTTATAAATAAATGATTATTCTCTTTTCCTTTTTATTCCAAAATGAATTGACCTAAGACATTAGCTCTGTTTGTGAACCTTCATAATTCAAAGACAACAAAATAGCACTTTATCAAAAGCTTAAAACAGCATTGCTTATATAATACTGATGTTAGGAAAAATAGGAAAAAGAGAACCTGCACAGCAATTTAAGATCAAGCCAAGACACCATCAAAGTACACTGGTATTTATTCCATTTCCCTGGATGTATCATTCCCACATAGCCATAACTTCATACAACACATATTTCTACTGACTGTTCTACTGAAGTGTGATGCCTAACTTGATCAGAGCATTTGAGGTTAATAATTGAAATGCTATTGAACAAAACCATCTGTCTCACTTGCTTTACTACAAATATTTTGGGCATTGAGTTTAGCTGTGTCTTCTAGTGATGCACAAACTCATCCAGCTAGTAAGCAGTAACATTTACTAGGTTGCAAGCTGAAACTATTTTGAAACACATAAAACAGGTTTATGTCCCTTAATTTAATTGAAATATAGGTATGCTGTGGTAATATAACATCACTTTATAATGCCTTGAGTATCACTTTTATGAAGTATTTACTGTGTAACAGACATTAAATCTTTGGAGAGCTCATGGATATTGCCAGTGTGCTCTTTTGGCCTCCCCTAAAATATTAAAACTCAGACTTGAGGCGTTGTTTGTTTTGTTTCTGAATAACCCTTCCTCGGAAACAAACTGAGCGATCACTAGCTGTGATCTGCTCTGTGTTCCTTGATGGACCTAGTGCATCCAAAATGAATATTGATTGTTTGGTTAGAGCACCAGCCTGGAACAGAAGGGTTGTCTCTCTGCACCGATGTCCTTGCTTTAATCACTTCATGAGTCTTATTGTGACACAAGGCTGAGATGAATTTCCCAAGGCGATTTTTTTATTTCCAGATGAAAAATAGCACATGAGAACTCTACATTATTATTAATAGCACTAAAACTGAACATACGGACAGAGAAACCATTATTTTCTAGATAGACAAAGTATTTCTCAGTTATTCCCCCTTCCTAAAGATACATGTGCTGTGAAGTTTGTTAAAATTTTATTCTCAAAAACATTTGACCAGGTTCAGCGTCATGTCTGCAAAGCTAACTTAAAGCTATTAGTTTTGTCACAGTGAAGAAAGAAGACAGATTAAATTCTTTCATCTCTCTGAAGACATTCTTCTCAAGTAGAACAAGACTTTGGTGATTGCATTGCAAGCAGATCTTGTCAATACTATTCTATGACTGTTCTGTAAGTGTAATTTTTCACTGAATATAATCCAATAAGTATTTTTGCAGTATTCATACTCATTTATATTATTCAGCTAATAATGGCAGTATTTTAAAATAATTACTCCTGTCTAGATTTTAACCAGTCCTAGCTGCAGACAAAGTGCAGAATGTTTCATTCTAGGTATAACAAGCACAAGTTATAATTACAATTTCATCAAATGTGGGCATTTCTATTTATCTTATTTTTTATGAGCCTATGACCCTGCTCTTACCATGAGCATAATGAAGTCTCGTCCAAAGCTTCTTGTAGTTAGAAGGAATATTTCCACTGATTTTCATGGCCTTAGGATGAGCTCCTGCTAATTCTGACAGCACACAGATAGCCATGTTCAGCTTCAGAAAAGCATCCAAACTCATGAAAAACACTAAACAGGGACTTGGTTTTAAGCAGCCATTTAAGTAATTTCCTAGGAAGAAAAGAAATGGGATTTAAGCTTATTCTAACCTAATAAAATACATACTAAATTACCTGTGTCACTGCCAAAAATAATTTTAACTCATGATCAAATGCAAATTGATGCTTGACCAGTCAGAACACCAATAATTTCCAAGGCTAACTACACTTGTGTTATAGAACAAAATCGTGTAGGTAACCCAGGTCACTTAATAACAATGATCTGCATTGCCATTCCTTTATCTGAATTAGGCATGACAAAACAAGTCACTTATTCAGGCTCTGTTCTTTAACTGGTTCAACATCAATACAGGAGAACAGCACACTTGAAAAGAAGTTTTACTACCACACTTTTTCAATCGAAGATAGAAATGCAGCTATTTGATGAGAAGTAAACATCCAGACCTGGATACCTACTCCACTGAGGAAAACATATACCCCAAACCACCCCAGCTCGGAGTCAGATTCCACTCTCCCAACCTCAGTCTGCAGCAGTATTGAACTCTCACACGAATTCACTTGGAATAGTAAAACTTTGGCAACATTCCTGTCTAGGAGTTCCTCACACAAACACGTTTGAGCCTTTGTATTTCTGTAATTGTTCATAGTTCCTCACAGGACTGAAAGCATTTGCTCTCTGCATACAGTGGTTTCATCCTGCCTGAGAAACCAGCTGATTTATTCCTTATTCTTCAGTCAGGATCCTTCTGCAGTCACCATGAAAGACCTGGTGAGATGTTTTCCTGCCACTAAGAAATGCAAACTTCATGAAATGCAAATCAGACCCATATCCTCCAATCCCACACAGAAGTAGGTAAGGGAGATTTTATAATAGCTGGTATATTTTCAGCCTGTATCTCAAGATACAGCTTTATCAGACTTTAAGCAATACAAAAAGCAGGACTAAAGCACCCTACCAAACACCACAAGATCCAACATAAAAATCACAGTTTTTTTGCTGGGTATCATCAGCACCCTCTTTTTTATTTTCTTAAAAGTCTTCCATTCTTTTACCAATTTTATTATTTTCCAATGGAACAGAAATGTTCTAGATGCTTGTCTTTGAAAAAAAGCTTTAGTGAATAATTCTAGCTTTAAAGATTACAGACATATTATCTTTTTCTTCTTTCCTACTGAGATTCCTGACTTTTCTAAGTCTCTGGATTTCATCTCCCACTATGGGAGATAAAAAATAAGACCTTCTTCCTTATGAATTTTTAAAATGTGAAATGCAAGTGCAAGATGAATAGAATTTCGAACACACTGTTTCGCTATGAATGATTACCCAAAAAATGTACGGGACACATACAAATACTTGCATATTTAACATGATTGCTAACCCTGTGTCTCTAAGCTGTTTTTTCTTGATGTTTTATTCTGCACTCCCTTGGTCATAAGATACTGTGTTACATCCTTCTTTTCATTGTACTTGTTTTCTTCCTTCAGAAAGGAGGGAAAACCCCCTATGTTTATCCTTTCTGTTTATGCACCAGTAACACATCTATACCTCCTCTACTATTTCTTTTTTACATTTTTTGCCTTGAATCCACTTACAGTGCACATTCCATAGAAAACCCATTTTCCCTCTATAAACTATAAATAACTATTATATCAAGTGTTGTCAATTGGATGTAGGAATTTCTGATACTTTGAGTCATGAAGCAACAGCAGACAGCTGAAAGCTTCACAATGTGCATTTCGTGTCTAATTGTCTGAGTTACTTAACTCATTACCTTATTACCTTATGCTGATAATCAAGTTCTTTCATGTAGGGATTTTCAACTGAAATGAGCCCTGGTTTTAGCATTAATTCTGCAGAACAAAACTTCAGGTGGTTGTGTGTTTGTATAGTTACCCTCACTTTAGATCAGTCTTCTTCCATTTATTGAGGAGCAGGTGCTGAGAGAGCACAGTGTGATAACCTGGAATAGGTAGATTGTGTTTTGGGGTGAATCCTAGTGGAGGAGCCTGGGATCATTGACTGTCAGAATCCTTTCCAGCTGGCATCAGGGCTGAGTTCAGAGGCTTCATGAGTAAAATCAAAGCACAGAATCCCAAAGAATAGTTGAGGCTGGAAGTGACCGGTGGAGGCCACTTGGTCCAAGCCCCCTGCTCAAGCAGGAGCTGCTTGCCCAGGACCATGTCCAGATGTTTTCTAAGTATGTCCAGGGAGGGGGACTCTACAGCCTCTCTGGATACTCTGTAAAATGATGCTTTCTGATGGTCAGAGGGCCCTGATGGTTCAGAAACCTGTGTTTCAGTTTGTGCCACTTGTGCTGTCACTGGGCACCAATGGAATAAGGTTCGCTCAGCCTTCTTTACACCCCCCTGCCAGGCATTTACACACATCCATAAGCTCCTCCTAGAGCCTTTTCCTCTCTAAGCTAAACAGTCCCAGCTCTCAGTCTTTCTTGATATTAGAGATTCTCCAGTCTCTTCATAGTCTTAGTGGTCCTTAGGAGGTGATTCTTTAATTTTAAACAAACTTCTTTGCCTCCTTTACCCTCCAGGGCTTTGAGCCTTTAAATCATCAAAATATTTACATGTTCAAAGGAGGCCTTGAAATTGGCTGGAAATTATCTCTAACTAAAGGAAAATGTCAACAAAAAAATCAAAAATCCAGACTAGACAAGCAGATGACAAATGTGTACAAAATGTTCTCTCTGGTCTATCTTCTTTCCCCCTGCATTAAGAAGAAACATGCAAATTTAAAGCCCTCCTGGTTGAGGCAATACTCCTGTTTCAAGTTTTTTTTTATTCAAAGTACTCACAAATTCATAAAGGATATTATATATAAGTCAAGAAAGGTGGGGAACATGCTACTATTTCACTAATTAATGGTAATAAATATAAGACAGGAATGTAAGCTTTTTATTAGCAAGAAAACGGAGAAATTCAGTATTTTTTCCTCTGTGGTAGATCCAATAACATTCCTGCATCTTTTCAAACAACCATACCAGTAGGCTACACAAGAAAATCACTGATGGAGACTTTGTCATCTCAAAGTAGAGCGGGGATTTTTCATGCTGAGAGCATCTCAGCACCCTCAGGAGACAAAGGACAGGCTCATATAATCCTGAACCAAACATGCTACTGAAACATCTGTCTTGTGACTCAAATGGGAGCACAGTGGCATATTTTGACTAGTTTTAATTAATGTGTAATTTCTTCACATTCAAGACAGCAAAGAGAGAAAACAAAATACATTAATAGTGTTGCAAAACCAGTTCCTTGTCCTTTTCCTTCAGACCTCTCAGAATGTTCAGACTGGGTTGGGTACAGTTTACAAAGATTAAGCATGGGAGATTTCTAAACAGAAGATTTCCGAAAGGGGAGAACAACAGGAAGCTGGAAGCCAGTCAGATCCTCTACACAAAACATGTATATCTGAGGTAATGAAAGTAAAGCCTAAGAAAAAACTGTGTTTTACTCCTGCTACCAATGGGTTCAGGATTGTAACAGGAAATCACTATTTCCTCAGACTCCTGCAGCATGCAACCTCTAAGTTTTTCTCTTTTGATATATATCTACCTCCAAGTAAAGCTCAAAAAGCCAGCTGTATCACTGAGGATGCAGAATTTGTTCCACTACTACTTCTGCTGATTTCCCCAGATGAGGAAGAAGAAAGCTGGGAAAGCCCTTGGCCCTGCTGTTTCTTGCTTTTGGAAGTGCCTGACTCTGATCCTGAGTAAGGGTGATGCTCACAAAGATTGTGTGTGCCTGCATTTCTTATAACTTCTGTTATGACTCAGCACTGCTCAGAGCCAAAAATAATCAGCTGCTGCACAGTATTAAACCACCCAAAACACCACGAGGTGCAGTACTGCACGTCAGAATATTGCTAAAACTGCAATTCAGAAAAGGGCCTCAGGCAAGTCTGAGTTGCAGAGGTTCTCTGTGTTTCAATGTGCTAGTGTGATCAAATTTAGAACATAAGAATACTTTGTGGTTTGTCTGGGGGCTGGGTTGTTTTGTTTTAAACAAAAACAACCATCACTACCATGTTGGCAAAAATAATTCTTCATGGATTCTTCTGGATGGTTTGCTATTTATACCACATGAGTCTGGATTTTATCCTTCTATATATTCCTTTCCACAGTTCAAAATAGAGCAAAGTTCTCCACTGAAACAATAGATTTTGGTTAAGAAAACAAAAGCTAGAAACTTTGAATTCTGACTGTTGGACTGAAAATACTAATATATCCTTCAGATGGTTATTAATTATACTTTCAAAATAGCCCTGTGTTGGCAAAGGAAGAGCAAGCACAAATGATTGAAGATAAATGATCAGTTGCCCTCAAAACAATCTACTCTGCCCACTGCAGTTGAGCCATTATACTGATGATGCCTGAACCAAGGGAAGTCTTGGATTTATTTAAATGATTCAAAGCAGAGATCATGATGCCATTTCATAAACCAGGAATGCCCCAGCTCTCAATCTACCACGTGAGCTACAGTAGATCAAACACATCTCCTCAACCTCCAAAAAAAATCCCAACAAGTCACACTTTTGGCACAAGTTTGCATTAAGCTTGACAACCAGAATCCATTCTATTTCTTTTGCAGTTCAAAAAGCCATTCGGTTTTCTATTTAAAGTATATATGAATTCTTTCCTGATTGTTCGTGGATTTAAGCACAGGCTGAAGCCTTTCTTGGGTTTGAATGCACATTTAAAACACATGCTCAACTCCATTTTGAGCAGCACTTCTGCTCTGACTCCAGGCTGTTAGTCAGTCTTATTTCAGATGGGAGACATTGCTGAAATATCTGAGGGAAATATGAGTCAAAACTCTATGACTGTATGGGGTCTATTCTTACTGATAGAGAAATTATAAAGGTATTGTTCATGCTTCTCCCTGTAACAGCATAATCTTTTTTGACAGACAAAATACTCTGCTTCTATCACACAGAGAACTCCAAAAGCAGCTTCTAGCTAAAAATCTCAGCTATTTGCAACCAGCTTTATTTTTAACATATCCAAAAACTATACAGTACTGTGAGCAAGAGACATACGGTGTGTTCTATAAAGAGCAAGGAATTGCTTGCCAACAGAGTTGTTATGATTAATTGCCAGTTCAACAGAAGGTAGGAAGTTCTGAAGCACAGAAGAAGGCATAAAAGTGGACTGGGAAAATTTAAGAGGGTCAAGCAATTTAACTGGCTTGAAATTGTTTGGTAACCAATTAATACATAAAAGAGCACTGTAAAAGTGGGTTAATTCACAATGCTTGGTGGATAATTACAAGTAAATGATGTGCATTTCAGACTAAGTAGTTTCTTAAATTTCTTCTTTATGTAGGTGTAAGGGTGAATAAGCAGACCACGTAAATGAAAGTAATCTAAAAGTAACAAGAATTGCCTATACTCACTTAAAAAGTAAATACAAGAGACTTAATATGAGGCTAAATACAACTTTAAGAGATCAGCTGCTCTTCACTTCCTTCATTTCACACACACACTCGTATTAAAAGCACATCTAGCCTACAACATCAAAATTACAACTTTAATACATCCCACCTTTACTCATATGTACTATGATCTAGTTTGTCAAAGTATCTTACTTCCGTTCTTTGCTTTTATTCCCTGCACAAGGTCTGTGAGAGATTTGGAATAAACACTAGGACAAGACCTGTTCATTTTCCTCAAAGAAACCCTGAGGATTTCAAATCATGGAAAAATTTAGCCTGGAAGGGACCTCAGGAAGTCACCAAGTTCAAACTCCTGCTCAAAGAAGGTCTAATAAGATTAGGTTACTCAGGGTAATGCCTAGAGAAGTCTTGAACATCTCCAGTGAGGGGGATTCCGCAGCCTCCCAGGGTAACAGGGGTTGTAGACAACCAGTAAGGTCTCACTGAAACATCTTCTTATGGCTGAGCAAGTCCAGCTCACTCAGCTTTTCCTCATTCATTGTGTTTCAGGCTCCTGGCTATCCTGTTGGCCTCCTGGACTCCCTTCAGCCTGTCAACAACATCCTTCTTGTACAGGGAAAGCCAAAATCAGACACAGGATTCCACCTGAAGTCTCACAAATGCCAGATGTAGGGGGTGGATGGCTTTCCTGGACCTGGCTAATGACTAAAGCAGTCAGCGGTCCTCAAAACAACCTACACTGGCAATTGCATTTGTAATTCACTCAGGGAAACAAACATATTTACATTTCTTACTATTACACTCATGGATACCTTTGCTGCATATTGTTGACCCATGGCTTGTTGTCCTCTAGGACCTCCAGATCCATTTCTGCAGAGGTGGATCCTTTCCTTAGCCAGATGAACCCCAGTCTGTGCTGGTACCCAGGATTATTTCATCCCACATGCAAGACTCCACAGTGACTTTTATTAAACTTCAGAGGTTGCTGTGTGAAAAGCTTGTGGGAGATTGTGTCAAAGGCTCTTCTTCAGCACAGAACAGCCACTGGCCTCCCCTTCCCTAGAGCCTCAACCACCTCAGCACAGGAAGCAAATTTTGGTCAGGCATTATCTGCTTAATTTGCCCTGGTTAAAGTAAACCCCTGTTGGCTGCTCCTCATAACAATCTTGCCTTTCATGTGTTTAAAACATCTCTCCAACCTTTGCAGACACCAACACTAGACACTATAAAAGCCCCAATTATTCTGGCATTTAACTCTGGTGTCCACCTAATTCAGACATTTCATTTAGGATTACCACATTTAGGAGCTGAGGATAAAACTCAACTTTCTCAATTCACTGAAGGGCTTCTTCAAAAGTAGTATTAGTGACTCTAAAGAACTACAACAAGGCAAGGCAAACCAGCTGAGGTGGAGCATGAAATTACATTTCTCAAATATCATTAAGATTGGGTTAATTCTGTACCACAGGCCATTCTTGACTTTGGTCACAAGAGTGGACACATTTGCCAATTTCTTGGTCAGTGGGTTAAATCTGGTCATGATGACTTTAATCATTACTTTCCTGTGAAAGGTTGTTATTAGTCAAAGGTGACAGGAGCAGCAAGAATAAATAGCTTATTACTAATTTGTGCCAGTTATATATGAACTCAGAGCTTTCCTTCGCTCTCACCCGTGTGAACTCAAATTGCTTTCAGTAGGTATGCCCAAATTTGCTATTTAACATGGCAATTTCTCTTTCGTCTGCCTTTCTCGAAACTGTGCCTTCTTTGCAGCTGTTTTTTTTTTTTTCCTCCCCTCTTTCTCTGCTGTGTGACATCAGAGATGTCTGTTTTACAGACAAGAAGGTAGGTCTTTGCCAGGAATTCATAATCCTCTTCTCCTGTCAGTACTTATCTTCCATTTCAAAATCCTCTAATACCCTTCTAGTTTTCTACATTTGCCTTGCTTGTACATATATAGAGTAAAAAAAAAAACCCAGCCCAACATAGTCAACTATATAAATTAGACATTTTGCAAACTGATTCTTTAGAGCTGAATAAAAATATTATTAGCTTGCCTAACATATGTCATGGAGACCACAGCTGTATTTCATGCCAAGTGCTGGCCCTGAACACCTTTCAACGACATAACACTGATAGTAAAGGCATCACTTCATCAGAGGAAGGTTTTACCAGGTTAAGTGGCGGATTTTTCATCACTTAGGAAATTTAAATCAGTGTGTGCTTTTGTTCAAACCCTAGACAGCTGAGATGAAGTGACCAGTTTACATTATCAAGCCTGTAATTTGCAGCAGGCCAGACATGCTACTTACAGTCATCTTCCTGGGCTGAAAATGTCTGCCTCTAAACAAATGAGAGGACTGTACCTAGGTTATATAAAGCAGGAAAAGAACAATCCTTACCATGATATGTATGCTAGATCTATGAGTGATAAGAAGAGTTGTATTTTTTTTTTTTTTTCAGTTTTATTAGAAGGATGAGAAATAACAGTTGAAAAACTTTCCTAAGAGAATCAACATTTTGGAATAAAAGTGCTTTTCCTTTTTTATTTTCTTTTTTTTTTTCTTTCTCTAGCTAAAGAAATCATCAGCTAGTACAAAACGATGGATTTTGTTTTCTTAGTAAATGTAGAGCAGTGCAAAGCCTTTGAACTCCAGACCTCTTGTAACAGAGAGCTAAACCAGATTCTCACAGTGCTCTGTTTTAATCTGCTCTGGATCAATATAAGTGAACACTGAAAGGTTTGTCCATTTCATTTTATTTAGGAAGGAAAGAAGGACCTAGACACTTTGCTTGTAAGCCAGATAAGCCTAAACTCAAAACTATTTTCAGATCTGGAAAATTTTAGCAAATATTCTCTATTTCTAATTCTGAATGGGCTTAGGTCCAGAAGCACAAGCATGACAACCAACTTTCCTACTCAACTTATTAATCTGAAACTATGGAACACTGCAATTTTAAATCTGAAGCCCAAGAATGTATCTTCAGCCCATTTTTTTCCATTTCTGTTTAAAGAACATTTTGAAAACCATAGTTAACTTCTGTTTCATATGTTAATATCATATTAAATTGCTTTATTGCTTTGTGATGCACAGAAGCTTTGACATTAGCTTCTTTATTTCAAGAATTCTTTTTTGTTGTAAGCTTGAAAAAAGAATCTTTCACTTAAATAAGTAGATTGAAAGCAGTTTCAGTAATTGAATCCCTAGATATTTGTCTTTGTGCTGGGAGGTTTCATTTAACTTTTAATGGATTTTTAATGCTGAAACAGTTTCATTTTAAATTGTTGTCATAAAACAGTTTAGAATTTTCTATTTTTGCTGTAGGGTTTTTCCCCAAAAACCTTTTTTTAGAAGCTGAAGGTTTGAGATGACATTATTACAAGAAATACTGTAAAACATTCTGAGAGATGGGAATGATTTCTATAAGACAGGACTGTTAAGGCTATCACGCTGTCAATCTGTTGTAGAGTGTTCAGAAATACAGGTTTTACATTAAAATAATTTTACTAATAACTGGAATGCATCCTTCTCTTCTGGGAATTGAGGTCGTATGGGTAAGCAGTGTGCAGAGGGTAAGGAAGGGTACCAGGAATGGCAACATCCTCCCATAAGTCTGAGACACTGAGTCCAAGTATAGGTGGGTTCCCTAAGGCGGCGTTTGGGAACCCAGAGATGTTGGTGAAGGCTCCCTGCTCCATTGTCTGTGAGGGGAAGAGGTTTGAAGACCTTGATGTTCATCAAGATGAGTGCTTTATAAATTCACATACCCAAGAACTATCACTTGAATGTATTTTCTGAGTGCAGAGAGCAGGAATGCAGTTGGTGCTCCCAAGCCATCAAGTTGATGCAGTTTAACACCTGTCAGCTGAGCTATGGTAGGTTCTGATCAGCCTGATTTGCAAAGCAATTTGGATAGGTGGGCACATTCTGACAATGTTTTAAGGACAGGACAAGCCTTCCATTGAGGCTTGTCTTCTATTAATCATTCACACAGATCATGTTTTTAACGTACAGTGAAAAAATCTTGAAGTGTTCTCAAGATATAGGACAAGTGACTGGATCATAACAGCACAGAGAGTGCAGACCTGGATAAGGAAATATCTAAACTCCCTCAGGTATCACCAACCTGAAGTTTTGTTCTTCACAAGGCAATCACAGAAAGGAAAAGTTGCACTTGCTTTAATATGCAAATAGTGAGGGGTTTGGCTACTTGCTTGTATAATCTGGCTCTTAAAAAATATCACCTATTTTCACCGTTATTGCAGTGAAATTATTTGTTCTCTTTGTACATCTTTCAAACTCTCATACATCAGTGAACAAAAGTCAGAGTATGTCAAGGAAGTGCTGGTAACTCATTCTTATGTAAAGCTGAAAAATCCTGAAATTGGGACTTACACACATATTGACAGATTGATTTTTTTTCTAGTAAATTGACTGATTATTTTTTCTAGTAAATAATTTCTAAAAGGATCTCAGCTCTTCCTAAGCAAATTTCCTCTAAAAGCAACCCAAGTTAAGACATTTTCCATCACACAGGATGTGTTTGTAAGTTCCTGTATTCTGTTCATCCTTTGTCTTGCTTCTGAGTCATAGGAAAATTGTTTAACGGGACGAAAACCTGTTTTATCTATTTTCTTGTATTGCTCAGCAAATCCTGTGATCATCCTTGGGAAGGTCTTCCTCTGAAGTCAGAGAGCAGGTGCAATGAAATCAGAATTTGGATTTGGCTCCATTGTGCACTTTCAAAGAGTGTCTGGAAGATGAATAAGCCAGACTGATCCTCACAATGATGCGTAGCCATTCCCAGACATTTTAGCATATTACATTATTCCAAAATCTTTTGAAAATACCAGCTTTGGGACACCCATAAGGCTTTTAACAAAGAACTCTCTAAATGCATTTTAAAACATTTTAAGCCTTATATCACTAAAATGGAGACATGAAAAATTAAGTCACTGTGGCCATGAGGGCATACATTTATTTCTGACATTTACTGTTATTCCCATGAAACTCATCAATATTGCAGACAACTAGCTGGTTGAACAAACATTGCATAGCCTAGCTTCTTCTATAATTTAGGAGGTTTAAGTTAGGATTTGAAAAATAAAAACTTTTTAAACATTTCATATTTACTACTTTGCAGTCTTCAAGTGGAAAACCATGGACATCACCATGGACATCTTCTGCTCCATCCAGGCAAGAGTTCCTCAAAAAACAATTCCTATTGAAGCTAATCAGTTCTATAATATTACAGGTTGATGTCCAATATCTTTATTACCTTGGCCATATGATTTCCTTCACCCTGTTTTGGGATGCATCATTTAATAATTCAAGGCCATCACAGATATTTTGCCTCCTGCAGCAATGAATGCCATAAATCATTTTCATTTGTCAAATATATTTCCCAATACTTCTAAACTGTACCTCTTATTTTTCTTTGTCTCCATTCACACTGCTAAATACTACAGTAAAAGCACTTCTAAGCCTTATTTTTCCTGCTACCATTTTAGCTAGTCCCACTATCTTAAAATCAATGACAGTGTGTGTCAGATGCAACAATAGCATTGAAGAGTATAAAGATGTCATATGTAGGATTTTCCTCCACTCATTTGAAAATATGTTATCTGTATTGCTCACTTCTGGTGGAGTGGAGGCTGGGCAGAAATTGACGCTGTTGTTTAGGTTTTCTCCCATTGAGATCTTCTGCTTACTGAGCATAGTGCTTGTGCTCAGTAATTGATGTATGGGATTATTTAGGCAAATATGTGTTTATTTACGTCAAGTTAGATTTTCCTATCTGCTACTTCTGTTTCCTTATCCTCCATAATTGCTTAGTCCTCCATAAATTCCACCATCACTGCTGAAGTAGCCTTCCCCAGTCATATTACTTGCTCTGTCCTAGTTTTGTCTTCTTTCTCCACATCAGCTGTCTGGGTTTGATTGGTTTTATGTTAGAAGTTTAATTTTTCTAATGCAGATTTAATTATCTAATGCAGATTTGGACAATTATCTCTGGTACTGAGACAGAACTGTGTGGCTTTTGTGATGAGCAGTCCTGTCTCACAGATGTAAAGCTTCTAGAAGTTGAGAAGGATATTGATATCGGCTTGACTGTTGCTTTTCCAGAAGGGTTTTGGCCTTCACCAAATGTCCTTAAGAAAATTTAGACAGTATAAGAAGAAAGACACTTGAATGGGTAAATAATTGGGTAAAAGATAGGAAAAAGAAGATAAAAGTAAATGGTCAGTAAGTGGTCAGAAAATTGTTCATCACCTTTACAAGCAACTTAGTAATAGCTATCAATGAGAGGTGAGGTATCACTACTTACAAATAATAAATTATTCAGGATGGAGCAGCTGCCAGGAACTGCAGGAGGTGCTGAATAACTGTTTAAATGTATCTTGGACCCAGATACCACATATGCAGTTTTATTTGCCTCAGACAGAACTGACAAAATTTTGTAGAAGAACAAAGATCACAGATGTGGAGTATATTCCATGTAAAAATTAATGTGCAGACCAGGAGTCTTCAGCCTGGCAAAGATCAAGTATGTGACAGAGGCATGTAAACCCATAAATATCCCAATAAACCTTTTGTTTATTTTCTTTCCCAATGGATTAACTACAGTTTATTAAATGAGACTCCCAGGAAGCAAGTTCACACTGAAAAAGAGGGTGAATCCTTATTGAATGTGTAGTCAAACTGGTGGAAACCCTTGCTATAGGATGATATGTATAAAATCACGGACAAGAATTCCAGTTGGGCTGTTAAACACAAAGTTTTATCTAAATCTCTCTGGAGAAGTCCCTAAGCTGCGAATTCTTGTCAAGAGTGTAAAGGAGGATGCATCTCTAGAGACTTGCATCCCGAGGCACCTCCTGTTGGCCACCACTGGCAGCAGGACACAGGATGAGATTATATACTGGTCAGCAAAGTCACAAAAAGACTCAGCAGCTGTATATTGAAGTTAAGAAAGTTCAGAGTGACACGTTTTTTAAGTCCATAAGGTCACTTAAGTTTGGAAACCCTTAGTATAGCCACAGCACACTTCTGCTCATTCTCTTTCAAAGAAACGTGGCTTTTCTCAAATCCCAGTCTTGTGTGCTGATACCACAGGGAAGACACACAGAAAGGTTATAGATTGGATGTGGAATTACCAACAGGACAGATTTGCATTCTAGCCTAGAGTCTGGGCACAACTTCAGTCTGAAGAGCCCCTGAACAGTCTGAGCCCCTGTCCTAATGTGGTTGATGAAAGACAGCTTAAAGAATTGTCCAGACAGCCCATGACCTGCATTCAGAGATGCCCTTCCAGTGGGAGTCAAGTCTGTGTTTTTGGGATATTAAGGTAACTATTTAAGATAATAAATGTAACTTCACAGGCTTGTGTATTAAAAATGATCACATAATTCTTCATCAAGAGTCAGCTAATATACGATGATCCATACCTTTAATTTCTGAGCAGAGTAATTTTTCAGATGCTACTCATTTTGAAAGTAGCATTTATTTACACTCCTCTCCACAATGAGGAAAAAAATATATGGGGTCACAAGCCCATCTTTGTGGGTCTTAGTCCCAGGAAAATCAAGATGTTTTTGTGTAGAACAGCTATGATTCATATAAGAGTAGTGCTGTGAGTATGCTTTATTTTTCACTTCTAGAAATAAGCAAGTTCAGACTCTGAAGAGTTCAAAACATAAAATGTTCCAAAAGTCTTGAGAATTAAGAATTTCTCTTTTAACAAAATCATAGCAATCAACTTAACAGAAATTTTACACCATCCAGAAAGGTCAAAGAGTTCTAACTTTGCAGAAACAATATTGCTGGGAGACAACTTCTAAGTATATTTTTGTCATGAAATCCAATAATCTCTTAAATTTCATATTTTACCTTTGAAAAATAACTCTGTAGTTACGAAAAACATAAATACAGAGAAATAACTTCCTTTCTTTCATTGAAAGAAATTTATTGTAAATGTTTGCACTTGAAAATCTGTGTGTTATCCATTGGGATCTTGACAATGTTACATTCTTAATGAGTTTAATAATTTTTGCACCTCAGTATAAAGACAAAATTAATTTATATTAATCCCAGTAAAGTACAGATCACTGCCAGATTATTGCTTAATTCCTTTTTCACAGTGTACTGCATCGACAAAACCGTGATCTCAGTGAACGAATAGAATCTGTTTTGAAATATGGCCTTGGTTTTGTGAGCAGTCCCCCAGCACTGTAATCTTACAAATCAAACCCAGTCTGTATTTGTCTCCCTGTCTGTAACAAGAGGATAATAATTTACTTCACAGGAGGGGTATAAGGGTGGGACTGATCCAGCCAGCTCCTCTATCTGTAACTTGCTCTACAGACAGAGGAGTTCAATAGCTGGAGGAATGCCTGGCTGAGCCCAGTGTTAGCAAAAGGTTTTGGAGATGAAGCACAAAGTACTATTTTTAAAGGATACATTATTGAGCCTTCAACTGTGAAATCCCTGCTGCTATGTAAAGAAAACACTAATTTTCCTTTAAAAGAACAGTGTGTGGGTTAAACATTTCTGGTGGCAGGGCTATGCACAGCATGTGGGCTCTAAGCACAGATATACAATCTAGCCTAGAATGCTGTTTCACATACAGTGGCAATACTCGTACTCTTTGGTTGAGCTAAACACAATGAACTTCGGAGCTGACATTTACAAATGTACCTTGACATCTGACTCCTGTAGCAACCAGTGGGCATTAAGCACCTAAATACCTCAGAGGAGCTGGACCTTATGTCTCATGGTTGTTGCTCAGCTGGGATGTAAATTTAGATGACCAAAGCCACCTTCCACAGAAATTATTCAACTCCTGTCTAACTCTGGAAGTGCTTCAAGTCCTTGGTGAGTTTGATTTTTAACAGTGGAGCTCCAAGGAGACATCCAAGGCACGTGCAGAAATTTCTCCTTCTTCGTGTTACTTACTAACTCAGTATTTTCCCACACACAAATTCCAGCTGAGTCCACAAACTGTCATGCTTTTTTCCCCTGTAGTGACCTTGCAAGCAACACCAAATGAACCAGCTCATACTGCCTTAAACATGAGCTTTAAAACACAGCCAAAGGAAGATGGTTTTGTCCCCCACCCCATCGATTTAAATATCAGCTTCATTTTTAAATCTTTTGTCCACGGAGACCACAGTTCCGTCCTTCCCATCTGGTGTGGTCAAGTCCACCTCCTCGGATTTCAGTAATCAGTCAGAATATTATGTGCAATAAGGAGCACATGTTCCCAATATTTCCATAGAAGCTATACTCACAGAATACACAGCTAATTGGGACAGTCTGTGCGTGGCTCTGTCGTTGTTTTTCTCTCAAATTATGTGAGCTACAGTGACCCATGAGTCAGAGGATAGTCCACATATGTACATTGTGGCTAAGGGAGAGGAAACCCAATTGTAATGCTAATTTTCATCTGTTATCAGGTTGATTAACTTCCTTTCAGTTACAATGATATCACTGACATCAGAGAAATGGAAAAATTTAGCAGTATAGAGCACATTTACATTTTATGAATATAGTAATCTAAAAAGTTTGGTCATGAACACATACCAGAGAAAAATCATGCTTTAGGCCACTATGGTTACATTGCTGTCTCTACCAGATCTAGCCCATCCAAACTACTTCCCCAGGTAATTCTGTCCCTGGCTGTCACATTGCTTTTCCCATAGTTTTTGCAAATAAGACATTTTAAAGACAAACATCAAAAAGCAAAATACAAACAAATTCTCGGTAGCTTAATTCTCTTATTCCAGAGTTTTGTTCTGTACATCCATGTTATACTTAAACCAGAAGGAAACTGACACTTTTAATGTCAGAAACTTTTGAAAAATTGAAGAGACAGAGTGACATTAATTCTTCTCTCTGCGGCTGTCTCTCTCCCACTTAGGTGCAAAAGGACTGCTGGTACTAAGCACCAAAATTCCTGTCTATTATATTAATGACTATGTTATCTCTTCCTCTCTGGTCAGATACCAAGTTTCTCTGTCTCAGACTTTGATTCTTGTGCTATGATTTCCCCATAGGTGTCAGTCATCTGACAGCATGCGTTCAAATTACATTTCACTTTCTTTTGAGTCTAAAAAAATAAAAAATCCCGAGTCACACATAAAATATTCATGTCACTATCTCTGCAAATGTGATTGTGTCCTTAAAGTTCAGACACCACCTCACCCCTGGGGGTTGTATATACCAGTTTTAGATGGCACACACTGTTTCCAGACACTGCTGTGCATCAAGCACAGCTGCTGGTTTGATTTTTGAGCACTGTCACTGTGTACCATGTGAATAAATATCAGCAATGTAAATTGTCTGAAAAGCTGATATAGCTGATCTCATTACATAAAAAGAAGGTTGTTTGGTTTTTTGGGGTTCTGTGGTTATTTTTTTTTTTTTTATTAAGGAAATTATAGAAAAATTAAATATCTAGAAAGTTTTCTTAAGAGCTGTCAGGCAATCATTGCACTCATGAAGAAGCTGGTGCAGAGTCTTCCTTCTGTGAAAATCACTCCTTTCTGGGATAATCACTCCTTTCAAATCTGTCTTACCTATGTAGCTCAGCATGGAAACACAGATAGCTGCCTGGAACTGCTATGGCAGTCTCAAGAAACATGATCCAGCTCCATCAAATCCAGACATAGTGGTCTCTAGACCTGACTGGGATTTCAATCAGGTTTGTGACAGATCGGGTATGACAGTGGCTTAGACTGCAGCTGACTCTCTAGGAGGGTTTGTGTGGGAGGCTGAGCACTTGTGGTCTTCTCCATCTAAATTTTCAGCTTCACTTTTAGGAACCACAGCTTGCCCTGAGCACTTGTACATGGTAAGGACACCATCGCCTGCTGGAGCCAACTGAGGACTGCACATGCCATACTCAGTGCTGCCATGACAGGATGTTTTCAGTTTGTCAGCCTGTCATCAGCACAGCAGCTCCAAAAAAATCCTTCCCTCAAGGCTGCCAGCACTGCCCAAATGTGAAAATGTTGGCCCTGTAAATGTAAAACCTCTCCAGTGTTGCTTTAGAATCACAGAATCCTTGAGGTTGAGTCCAGCCATCAACCCAACGCTGCCAAGTCCACCACCAAGCAATGTCTCTAAGCACCACCTCTACATATTTTTGAACACTTCCACTGCTTTAGTGCATTTTGGGACATTTTACTACCCATACTTTAACCGTTGTTAAACGTGTTTGGCAGTGCTCTGGCTGGTTAATGTTTAAATTCTGTCCATGCAGACATGTATTTCTCTGATGAAATAACCCTGTGTGGTCTGACCCACTGCTCTGGAACACATTTATTGGCTCAAACCTATAAATGCTGCAGTTCACTGAGCTATGCTTCTTCAGGTAACACCCACAGATATAAAAGAAGACCATGGTACAGCTCTTTTGAAAATGTTAAAGCAAGTATTAAACAGTGTTGACACAATTAGAGCCCAGTGGGGCTTCATTCTTTATCCAACCCCTATGAATAAAAGATACCTTTAATTCATGACTCTGGTTCCTAACCATTCCTTATCCATCTTAATAATGTATTGCCTCACCCATATTTAGAGAGCTTTAACAATAGTCTATCAAGGGAAACTTTGTCAAATAGCTTTCTACAAACCCAGACATATTAGATCTATTAATTTAGTTTAATAGCTACTTCACGTTGTAAAAGCAACCACTTCCTTTTTCTGTAATGGTGAGAGAAGAAAATACTTCAAGCCATTACATTTAGCCTCATACTGCTCAGATTATATAATGTGACAAAGAATACTTTTTTAATAAAAGCTGTCAATTTGCACTTGCAGAAAAAATGTACTTTGGTGGTTGGTGTCCTTACCTCCTACAATGCACATTCCCATTGAAGCTTAAAGTTCATCACCTTAAACAGCTCCTTAACACCAAATAGAAAAAATGGTAAAGAAAAAGACCACTATCTCCACCTTCTTCTGTGTGCCAGAGAGTTCAGACTGAGGGAGCTCATGGATTACCCTCCTCTTTTTCTTTTTTTTCTCCACATACAGTCCCAGAAGTAAAAATCTCACATTTTATTAAAAAAAGAAATATATTCCCAACTCCTGCAGCAGCAGGTTTTGCCATGTTATCCATATGTTTTCAGAATTCAGAATAGGAATAAATTTAATTCTAAATTCATTATATTTCTCAAACCCCAGGTGTATGGATTAATAAAATTAATAAAAAGGACTTTATAGAAGAATCTGTTTTCACCTCATTGATTCAGCAGAAACCTGGAGCTGAACCCTGACATGGTTGCTGGCATCTGTAATTTCCATAACATTTGTTTAACTCTGCATAAAATGTAAAGAAGTGTCACTCTAATTTCTGATAAATGAAAGCAGCTGACGTTTGAAAATGTTCAGTGGAAATGCCTGGCTGGCTGTTCACATCCAGGCTGAGAATCAGCCATCCAGCTTGAAGGCATTTTAGTGACACTCATGTTTGAATGTTGACTGCTATGTGAAAACAAAGGTTTGGGTTTTAATGTGCTTCCAATAGTTTGGCTAGGACTTCTCTTTATATCTCATAAATCCATACCATCATATTAGGCTATGAAAAATCAACTATGAGACCAAATTGATTTTCAGTGTAGTAAATCCATCTGAAGTCAGTGGAGTAAAATGAGATATAACTATGATTGAATAACTATATTTATTAGAGTTAAGTCTAAGTTTAGAGGTTTGGTTTTTTCTGTTACATGTTTCTTTTCTTCTGACAGAGAATTACAGGTAGGACTTTCTAAAATATTACTGTTATAATAAATGAATGTCTGACCTTTTTCTATCATTTTTATTGAATGAACTCTCAGAAACCATGTGTAGTTTTTCTGGATAGTGCCTAATTACTTAAAATTTTACTGGAGTGTTTTATTAGGAGCCCAAATCCTACAGAAGATTTCTCCCCCTATTTCAAGGAAGCACAATTTCTAGGATTTAAAGCCACATGGTTGATGCCAATCTTTTGCTTTAAAAATTTAAGAAATTTCAGACTACAGCACTACCCATGTGTAATTTTCAATGGTTTTGTATCATCATTCCTTCCTTTTCAACAGGCTGAATGGTGCCTTATATATCCCTATTTTTATCAACCACTTAGGAGAGTCCTGGGACTTCAACCATAGCTCATATGAAAAGACTTTCTCCATCCAGCCAGTGATACTTTTGATGCAGGTATGGAAATAAGGCAGGAAACCTACATGCCAAAATGAAGATGCATTTGAAAGAGGAATTTCTTGCACTAATGCTCTATGACTGATTAAATCTGGGTACTTTTCACACCTGATTTTACTTCAGGCAAATCACTTAAGTTTTTGTGCTGGTGTTTTCCCTCCCATATAACAGTAGCATCCCTCAGCTACCTTTTTTCTCTCACACCCTTGTTGTTTTGTTAATTCTTAGGGTGCATCTCAGATTGTACGGCCAGAGGAAAATAAAGGTCTTGATCCTAATCAGAGCCTCTAAGTGGTATGCGGAGTGCAAATAATGAATACTAATTCAAGGTGAAAATCCTTGAATTTTTTTTTTTTTTTTTTTAAGTATTCAGGTCAAGTTCGAGATCATTCTTATATTACCTGAAAAACTGTAGTGGGCTGACCATGGCTGAATGCCAGGTGCTGACCAAAGCTGCTCCATGATTCACCTTCTCAACTAGACAAGGGGCAGAAAATCCAGTGAGAGGCTTGTGGGTTGAGATAAGGTCAGGGAGAGATCACTCCAAATATCATCAAGGGAAAAACAGGCTTGACTTGGGGAAGTTAATTGAATTTGTTACCAATCAAATTAGAGTAGGGTAATGAGAAATAAACCCATGTCTTAAAAAAACCCTTCTCTCCACCCTTCCCTTCTCCCCAAGCTCAACTTTATTCCTGAATTCTATCCCTCCTCCTCCTCTCACAGGGGCCCAGGAGGACAGGGAATGGGGGTTGTGGTCAGTTCATCACATGATGTCTCGGCCACTCCTTTCTTCTCAGGGACAGGACTCCTCACACTCTTTTCCTGCTCCAGCATGGAGTCCCTTCCACAGAAAACTGTCCATGAACTTCTCCAAAGGGACTCCTTCCCTTGGCCTGAAGTTCTTCATGAATTGCTCCAGCATGGGTCCCCTCCACAGGGTGCTCGGGTGCTTTTAGTTCCAGCTATGTCTAAAAAATATTTGGCACTGTAGTCTTTAATGTTTCTCCCAGGGGTGTTCTAGGAACATTATGAGGCTGAATATGTCCTAACTTCAAGAAAATAAAAGAAAGTTGTTTTGTTTTTTAAATATCTTTCTTTCTTAGAGGCTGCTGTGTTGAGAAAAGAGTATTTCTCAGCTGTGCCTTTCATTTGGTTCTTTCAAATTCAAGCTTAGCAGGCAGAGTCTTCTTTCATTTAATAGGCCAAACTCAATGTATTGTAATTAAAACAAAGATAATCTTATTTTTGTGTAAAATATATCTCTGAATTTTATGTTCCCCTACAATGAGGTTGACAAACTGAAAGTTTACAACTTGAAAGAATGTGGTGGGTTTATTAATTTTGCATTCTTACTTTTTCATTGATTGGGGAAGGAAAATAAGCAAGAGATGCCTGATCCAACAAAGAGCTTATGTGTTTGAGGCATCAGAAAAAGGTGTTCTCCTTTTTCCCACATACAATTTCTGGTCCCTCAGGTCTTAAAAGTGTACACAAGTCTCCATTACAAATCAAGGTTCCTGCCTTGTGATTTAGCATCATAATAAAAGCAATCTGTTTATAAGAACAAATTTCTCAGGCCACAAGTGGCTCTGTATCACTTCCAGGAAAGGAGAGAGGTTTTTTAATAGCTACTCTTTGACACCTAAATTGAGATATTGGTCTTTGTGTTTAATGGATGAATTACTGATGAGATCTATTCAGATTCATCTTGGATCCTGCTCTGAATCACTTCCTGCAGAAGACACCCTTCAGAGTATATCTAAACAGAAGCCCTATGGTTCCCAGGTAGGTAAAATACATAACTTACTTAAGAGTTCAGTAAAATAACTTTTTCAGTAAAGTTTTCAGCCTGAGCATAAGCTGGTGTTGCCTGAAATTGAAACCTCAGAGGAAACAAGTGCTCTCGGACATCCGTACAGACTTGCTAAAGAAAATGTAATTGCTTCGTTCCAAAACACATGTAGGAAAAATAATTTTTTTTCCAGAAAATAGGAAGCAAATTAAATGGGAAACAGACAGGAGCCACAACAGACTGAAATTTCTATTACATTTTGAGCCATAGCAGAGGAGTCACTTACAAAGCACAGAGATGATTTTCTTTCAAGTCTCCCTCTAAAACAAATAATCCCCCCACACACACACTTGCTGACAGATCAAAAAGTTTATTTTTAAAATCAAAGATTCCAGGAAATCCTGTGCTTGTTCAGCTCTTCAGGTCAGGCACTCCACCAGTCATATCTTTTAAGGGAGGCAATACATGATGCTTCAAGGAAAGAGGAAAGTAAATTACTTGCCCAGAGGGAATTTTTTTCCCTAACATACAGAATTATTGAGCTTGGTTGTGTTGGAAGGCCTCACCTTTATAGCCTATAGAAATAGTTTATCTTTTGCTTCATTCTGTTACAGCTCATACTTCTTCTGGGACCAGAATCAATACAAATAACAAAATAGCACAGGAGCCTGGAACTGGGCTGGCTGGATAAAATTCAAATACTAATAAATTAAGCAAGAACCCTTAAATTTTCCAGATTATTTCATTGACAGGAAAACACTGGAGAGATACAACCTGACTGATATTTGATTTCCAAAAGAAAAGTCTGCATCCTTTTTCTTGCCATATCCACCTGCTCTTCTCTGCATCACCAATTTGAGGCAGAAAGCAGCATTCCAATGTTTCTTCTCTATTTGTAGCAATGGAATCACATTCTGCTCAAGTAATTTTAAAGTTGTATTTTTAGAAGATGCTCTCTCCTTTTAGATTAATTCTGCTAGGAGTGTATCAAGGGTGCCATGTTAGGAAAACTTTATTATTTCACTAAATGTCAGAAACTTATCAACAGCAGCGATGGCACGAGGAGGAGAGCTCTTTGTCTGATCATGAAATCTGGGGATTATTTTCACAGAACAAGAGGAAAAGTTAGGGAAAACACTGTGGTTGTTTTTACTTCTTTTCTTTCTCTTCTCTGCTGGAATTAAATTGCATCATTACATTTCTTTTTTATTATTATTATTTAATAAAAAATAACAAATGAAGGCAGAAAAATAACACAGATTTTTGGGGTCGATTTTCAGAGATATGAGGACAGAACTAAATTAGCATCAAATAGGGATTTTTTAGCATTTGTGTATTGATTAAAGTCAACAGGCACATTTGCTGAACTCTTTGCATAAAGGAAAACTCACCCCCAACATCAGCCAGATCGCACAGACATGAACAAAAACACACAAATCACTTAATGCAGAATGAAAGCCCCTGCAAAGGAGGGTACTAGGATTGGCTTCACATCAAAATTGTTTCCTAGGAAGAGGCTGTCATCATGTCATCAATTTGGCCATCATGAGTTTGCATTCTGATGTGACAGCAAAACCTCATTTATTGATCCAATCACCCACCCATCCATGGTTGGAAAATTTCAAACATCCCCTTCCTTTTGTCTGTGAATAAACTTGCAGAATGCAGTCCCACGTCACCACATAAAACCCTTGCCACTAAAAAAAAAAATATATATATATATATGAGAAAGCCATATACAAGTAAAAATTATACAAGAGAAGCTTCAGAATGAATTACTGCTACTCAGACTGTGGAAAGACTCACTTATCAAGTCTAAGAGGGGTAAAGAGAAAACAGGAAAAGCAGAGAAAAGCAAACAGAAGTTGTAGTTGTACAAGTCTGTGGTTTGGGAAGGAAAAAGCTGCTAAATCCCCTCTTGGAGCTCATGTATTTCTGTAAATATACAAGTATTTTGTACTGCTTGCTAAAGGAAAGGTTACAGCTCATCATGAACCAGAACCACTGTTAAGAAAAAAAACCACAGCCATAAAAAAGGGGAAATTTTTACTTCACTCCAATAGGAATTTAAACCTAAGGAAAGCATTTCAGATGTAAAAGCACTAATCAAACAAATACTCTGACCTCGCATGACAGAAGATGTGTGAAGAAAGATCATTTTAAGCTCCTTGACTAAGCCAATCAATTTTATACCTTGCTCTTCCTGTGTTTTTTTTTTTTCTTTTGGAAGCGTGCTTCCTTATAAAAGAGATGGGACCAGAAATTATAGAAAAAAAAAAAAAGATTCATAGTCTTGGAATCCTTTAACTGCAGCACATGTATTTTTCTAGCATAAACACAGAATTCCACTTGACATTCTATCATGTATGGAAGAAAGAGAATTTCTGTCTTTAGTCCATCCAGCTCTAGACAGCAAAGGATTCAGCACTTAAACTTGGCACAAAGAGCAATTCACATTCCTCATTTATTTAAGTCCTTCTCTAAAGAGCGTTTGAAAAGAGAACAAATGTATTTGTTACTGAGAAATACCATACAAATATTTGAGGTGCTGTTTGGATTAAGATTTTGTAATATGAATGTAAAATTGCAGGTTCTCTTCTCTTTCAGCTGCTGGGTACTAAGGAACAGTGAGGGAGTAGCAGCTAACTTGGAAACTGCTTTGCTGGATAGAGGAAAGATACCAGGACAGCCAAGATTCATTCTTGGGCACAGACTTCAGCACTGATGCAGCACAAAAGCTTGCTCTGGGTTTCAGGTTGGTTAGTAGAAAATGATTATTTAGATTACAGTTCCCAGAGAGATCTCACCCCTCAAGTCCTACTGTGTTAAGTGTTGTAATCCAGCATGGAGTTCCTGCTCAGAACACTTGCTGTACTGAGGGATTAAGTGAATCATTGCAAATCACACGGCTCAGCTGATGCAGACTCCACTTCTCCAGTCACAGTTCAGTGTCCCATCCAGTGGGCCACTCAGGCAATCCCCATGTGCAAACATTTGGGATTGTTGGAGTTTTTAGTCTTTCTAGTCTCTTTTCCAAAGGCTGAGCTTGTGTTTATTAAAAGTCTAAAAGAAGGGTGCTCATGTGAACTGATCAATGAACTGGTTGGTCAGCGTACCATTGCAAGATTCGTTCCTAGGTGAAGATAAGTTACCCATACAGATCCAATTACATAAAGCCATGGTTATTAAACAGCTACTGAGTTGGATATAGAAGTGTGTGGTACTGGAATAAATCCCTGCATCATTTCCTTTTCATCACCTTCAGCACCACTTGGCTGTTAGTGCAGCTTATAAATGCTGAGGAAGTCGTACACGTTAGAAATAAATTTACTCTTGTAGTATCCAGGTTTTGATAGGCCACCAATTTTGTGGAATAAAATGTTGTTCTTTACACAGGCATCCCCTCATGTTAATTCTATCATTATTTCAACATGATCTTTTCCCAGGCTAGGAAAAGAGTTTTTCTTTCTCCATCATGTTTGTTTACACACCCTTGTCTACTGTTAAGTACTTAATGGATATCTCTCTATTTGTCTCCTGTTCTTAACAGTCAAGTGGCACTTATTAAAGTTAA
The DNA here is from genome assembly GCA_013399195.1 of Dicrurus megarhynchus. NCBI lineage: Eukaryota > Metazoa > Chordata > Aves > Passeriformes > Dicruridae > Dicrurus > Dicrurus megarhynchus. Next base: position 72,188 of record VXAD01012654.1, on the reverse strand, counting down.
AATAGGGAATGCTGCATCCTTGTGCCACAGACATAAAACACAATGCAAGTTCAACATTCTTTATAGAGAAAATCAATAGATCTTCTAACAAAGCAAAACTTTCAGCAGCTTTTTAACCAGCTCACAAACCACTTTGTTTCAGCAGGTACAAGATGAATAACGGATAACACTGAGCTAATTTCAAGAAAACAGCACCAAAACAAAAACCTCAAATGGCCTGTTATTCCTGAAACCACTGAATTTACACATTCATTTGTCATTATTTTGTGGGGCCGTGTCTTGTTATATGGTTAGGATTGTTATTCTACTGTTAAATATTTCATCAAAAAAGTCATCTAATACATCAGTATCAAAACCCAATCTTTCAAGTGTGTTAAAATATCGGTGTTAGTCCAGTCTAAATTAATTAATATTTCATTTGGACAGTGGATTATAAATGTATTTATTTCCCACATAATCCACACTTTCTTGTTTTGTTTTCTTTCCTTTAGTTTTGTTTTATTGCCCCAGTACCAAAAGGATGTGTTCCCATCCAAGCCCACACAGAATCATTGCACTTCCAGCTTAGATTTATCTATATAAGAAAAGTTAATTAGAAACTTTGTTAAGAGTGATTGCTTTTTGCTTACATACGTAGAAGCCCTAGTGATGGCAAAAGCTACAATTGGGTGGTTATGGTAGAGGGCTTAAGTGATTACAGTTTGCCAGTCTCACTGACAGAATATTTCAATAGTTAAAATAATCTCAGACCACAAAATTTCCTCATGAGTGGCAGCCAACTAATACCATAATTTCTGGTGCCTTCTGATAGCTTTCTCTTCTTCTTCATTTACATATTTCTCCTCCTCTGCTAGCAGACTGCAGAAGCTCCTTACTGTAGCAGCATAGGTGAGGGCTTCACTACCATTTCTGAATCTGTTTCCTGATAAATCTTTTAATCCATGCAGTAAAGGTGGCGTTGATATGCTGATTTCACTGAGGTGTCTATAAATTGTTTATTAGATGAGTACTCACAACTAGATGCCACACGTGAATCCAGCCAGCACAAATCACTGGAACTGCATTCAACAAGAATGGCAGCACCACGAAGACAGGATGCCAGAGGAAGTTCTCACTTTCACTGCAGAGCAGAGATATATGGTTAATATAGCAAGAAGTCGTGAAGTAAAACAGATGGAAGAAACATTCTGAGTGTTAGCAAAGAAGAGAGAGCAGTAAGTAGTAAAGGGAGATGAGCTATTTTGCATGAGCTGTCAGCATTCTGGTCAGACTTAGGAGTCAGATTTTATAAATATTAATTTTCCAATCCTATCTGGTTTATTATTAAGCCGTCAATATGATTATTGTCTCAGGGAGATTAATTCTGAGGATGGGTGTTTATCATTTGTCTGGTTAAACTGAAATATAAACTTTTAAAAAAAAGCTGTTTGTTTGCTTGTTTGTTTGTTTTTTCTACATAGTTGCAGAAGGGATGAAACACAGAAAGGGCTCTTACTCCTGTTAATTCCTGTGCAGAGATGGTGGCAAGTAAGAGACTGAGATAATCAGAGGCTGATCATTCACTGAGCTCCATCCACAGCCTTGAAGAATCCTGTCACATTTTAGCAATAATATATGACTGCAATAACAATAATTTTAGCACAATAACTATAAGGATACCGTGCACATTAACTAAAGGATAATCGCCTTTTCTAGTTCTGCAACAGGTGATCAAGACTTTGGAGATGTTTATCCAGATTATAAAATCAGTACAGTAAGGTGTAACAACGTTGGAGCTTGTGAAAATGAAAATCACAAGCACCTGTAATGGTGCTGTAGCAATGCAGGATAGTTTGAAATTGTTCTTATAAATCTTTTTATAAGCCCCAAATTAGTCAAGAACACATACCATCTGCTGTTGTTTGACACCATCACCCAGGAATTTTCAGATACCTGACAGCATATTTTAAATCTATCACCATTGAACCTATCACTTGCACCTTTTGTGGCTACCTATCTGAGTTACGGCCAAGGAAACTCAATCAAATTAGCAAAGGATGATAGATTATTTGAATAATTCTTTTCTGAGCAACAAACTCTTTCAAGTTAAATTTGAAACTACTTATCTACAACCACTGCAATATCCCTCTCAGATAATATCTGGCATAATAATGGCATCAACCGTTCAAGTGGAGAAATACAGGTTTGAGACCTCTTTGACTCCTAGGACCTGATGCAGCAAAACCTGTAAAGAAGTGCTTTATTTGAATGGAGAAACATTCTTGTATTTAATGTCCTGGAGGTGATGACACACTTATGTGTCTATTTAAGAATTAAGAACCCCAGACACTGGGTTTCTGGGACTGCCCATAAACTTTGCCATCCTGCTGATTCAGGAACTTCAGGATTTCTTCTGTTTCCCCTCAGATAACTAAGAATTTGTCCACTGATTCAGATTGATATGTGAAGAGACTGGTAATGAGAAGATGCCTTCACTTGAAGGGAACACCCCTGAAGGGAGGGGAGTCTGTCCGGACATACTTACAAAGACCTTTATTATCTGTTTTGCTGTTTGTGCTAAATTCTGTATTGTACAAATCACCAAATACTGCAGCAGAAAGAGCAAAGAAAAATGATAGTCTGTCTTAGTGCTGCATGGGTTGGCAGAGCCACCAAGCTGAGGACGTTTCAGGTGCTAGGTCTACAGCATCTGTGGGATTTAGAGAGGAGCATGTTGAAGTGTGGGTAGGATGGGGAACTGAGCTCCTTCACTGTGTTGCAGGGCTGCTAAAGGGTCTCACCAGGCCCTCCAGTGGGATTGCTAAATGCTCCAGAGGGTGGATAACACAAATCCCAACTACTGACTCCCATGTGCTATAGGGACAGGATGCACCTTTACCTGAAGGTTCCTCCATACCTACCCTAATGAAAGGCAAAGAACCAGTGCCAGTTCAGCAGGATGACTGCATGTGGACTCAAAAAAGAGCCTTGATCTGCTTTTCCAGAATGTGAAAAGATGTAAATCATGCCACCCTGTTTCAAAGTCTATTAGAAGGTAGCAGTGATGTATAGTTCAACCTAGCTCCTCTCACAGTGACTAATACACAGCTTCCCTGCTGTTCACCAGGATGACTGGTGATAATGATAATGATGAATATCCACACAAAATATTGCAGGGTTTTGGAAAATTATTCCCTTTGACTCACTAAGTACACAGGCTTCACCAGCAAGATAATGTGTCAAAACCTATTTCTGAAAAACACAAGCTACTACTTCATTTAAACAATCCAGGATAATTTTAAGATGACAGAATATGCCTGGGAAGTGCAAATGTAAGGCAAAAATGAATTTTCCCTCCTTTAAAACTGGGCTTTAAATTAGCCAAGAAAACATTAGGATTACTCTCACTGCAGTCATATCTCAATTTTATACTCTTAGAATTTTGTGATGATGATAAATTCTTTCAAAAATTGGTCTCCCCAGTATGAAGAGCTACAGGTGATGTGCTACTTGCATACAGAGAGAACCATGGAGGTTTACTTGCAACCTTTAACCTGGAAATGTAAGAAGTAAAGTATCTCATTCCGTGCCTAATCTGACATAAACCACAAACCTCAAATATATTCAAGGTTGAAATATATTGAAATGAGTAATTGGCATTTCCCCAAGTGTCTGTGTTAAATGGATGCTCAGCAGAAGTAAGTTGTGGAAAGCAGGCAGAAAAGCTACCAATGCCTACATGATGCTCTTTTCTCCTAGGGAACTGTAAGAAGTTTGGACAACAAATGAATAAGCAGAATAAAACACAGAAATGCCAGTGTAGCCAGTCTCAAGTAAAGAGGGGGAAGGGCTGTGGAAAGGCAAGAGCAAGAAAGAAAATAAAAAAAAATCAAATACTACCTTAATAATTGTGAAAAAAATAATCTTTTCCCTAAAAGGAATTGATTGTATAGAGCCATTCATCTTCTGGCACTGTCAACAAACACTTCTGCTTCCATCTTAGAGAAGCTTCTTTAATATTTATGAAGGGCCACTGTCATTTTCCCCCTCTGCCTTTCTGGTTGCATCCTTTATGACTGCTTGTTGCTAATGTCAGTGTCCTCAGGGAGAGGAATCATCCCTCCCACCCCCACCAGAGCTCCAGTCTGAGGCCGATGAGCGTGAAGAGAGATGGCAGTTTGAGGGACTCTGCAGCATGAAAACATGTCCAGCACAGAAAGGGAAGACTGCTCAGTAATCAGCTCTTTGTGGTTTTTGCTTCCAGTCAGCGAGGGAGACATACTGCTGCTTGCATTTCCTCCTAAATGGGAAAATAAAGCATCATCTCACCTTATTTTAACTGTTTCAAACAGAAAAAGATGCCCAAATAATGTTGTGATATCCTTGGAATTTAAAATACTGCATTTATAGCGCATTGTAAATTAAGCACATCCTAATTTGCACTGTTGCAACAGGAAGGAAAAATTACCCAAACTTCATCTGCCTTTCACTGTCCATTATAAGTGCATTAATAAAAGCAGGTTTACCAAATAATCTGACAAGGCCTAGAGATAATAACAAAATGTTAATCTACTTTTACAATTACATGGATATGCCTGCACAGCTCTTGAAGAGACTGCCTCTGGTTGCAGCCTGCCAGTTTAACTATGGAGAGCTTGAGAAACAGCCCTTAACAAGTAAAATAGGAATTTTCTGCAAACACAACTCTGAACAAGCAAAATAGGAATCCCCTGCAACCGTCCCTGGTAGATATTAGAAGGAATCCCTCTGCGAATACACCATCAATGCCCTCATCTGCCATCCTGCTTTCAAGCCACAACCAAATATATTTAACAAGGGACCAAAAGTAACTTGCTGTTCTTGGATGAACAGCTTTATCCTGCTGTGCTTGAGGCTGCTTTAAAGGCACTAAAAATACAAGCCTCATGGCTACGTGCTGGACTAACAGAATTGGGCCCCCGCTGCATTATGGCTCAAACTTAATATGATATATGACATCAAAGCTGAAAAATCATTTTGTTTCTTAAAGTGGACAGGAGATGGGATTTAAACTGCCTTGGTTGGAGTCCTATAATCAGTCATCCAAAAATAAATTGTATTATTTAAGAGTTATTCAGAGGCAGACAAGCTGAAAACCTGTCTTTACAGAATAAAAAAGTTTATAGGCTCCCATAAACATTTAAATTGCTTTTTCATACATGTTCTGCATGGTGATTTCTTTTGTTTCATTTGTAAGATTTTCTGTTGCGCTTTGTGACTGTTCTCAGCAGTTTGGATCTGCAAACACTGCACGCTGGGGTGTTCTTACTTATTAACATCACCAATCTAAAACTACTCTACACACACACCCTGTGATAAATGAATTACTTTGGTACCTAGGTTTGAATTAACACAGGGTATTCCACCAAAACTCTCCAACAGCCCCTGACTGTGTAGCTAATTTGCTAATGCAAATACATTTGTGAGATTTTTCCGTAATTTTGCTGCAGCTGGGTGCAAGTAAGGTTTAGCTGTGTCACCTGTGTCCCAAGCCAGGTGGTGGGACATGATAGCTGGCAAAAATATTAACGCAGGCTTTGAGACAGGAGCTCAGGAGATCACACGTCCCTGCCCATGTGCTCAGACCTGTGAGCAGTGTCCAAACCACAGCAGTTTATGTCGTATGAGCTCCCAGATGCTGTGTGCTTACAGCACAGGGCTGCAACAATCTGATTGTGGTTACAGAAGGTTACCAGGGCACAGAGATTCCTTGATCACTTCTCCCATGCAGATTGTTCATATTCCTCTGTAAACTGTGGCATACGGACACAGCATAATATTCCCTTCTCCAGGTGAACTTGCTTCATGTGCAGAGGAAGTCTCAAGGGACACCGCACAGCCTCTCAGGGAACAGCACTGGAGCCGGAGCAGATTTATGAGCCTTTAGTGTTGCATTGGACTTTATTGAGAAGCTCAGCTACAAATATTTCCTCTCCAGACCTACAAATACCTCCTCTCCAGACCTGGCATCCTAGAGTAGAGGAAAATAGCATTCAGTGGTATAAACTTTCCAATAAACATGATGTAAAATGTGTTACGATATTTTCTAAATTTTTACTGGAAATAAAAAGAATTATTTTTCAATAAAAGATTTCTTTTTAACCTTTTCACAACAGCCTGTTTTCCCGTGTTTGGGAGAAAAACAAGAGCATCTCATAACTACTAGACATGTCTTACTGGTCAAAGGCATTTTCAAAGAAACCGGCAAACCCAACTATTTTTATCTCATTTCATGCCCTCATGGGTTATGAAAATGAGCCAAGTCTTTTAGAAAGCTGTATTGCACTTAAATTGGCTTTTGCTTCAAAATGCAAATCTTCCCTGCCAACATAGACAGAATGTAAAACTTGCCAACTGGATGACAAGCAGGAAGAAGAAGATTGCAAATGATGTTGCAAAGGCAGGAGATAAAATACACAGCCTAGCAGGATATACATGTTTAAAGATTCCTGCCATGTATATTTACTCCTGTGTAATCTGGAAGTGACTGAAATAACAACAACATTTCGTTAGAGCTGTTTATATGTTTAAACATTTCTTTCCTTTTATTTTAAAGGATTACGGGCAATCACAAACAAATGGGGTTTTTTCATGCTATCCTACTGAAGGGATCAAAAATAGCCCTTAACTACAGTTTTGTTTTTGCTTTCAGGTAGTAATAGGGTTCCATCTCTAAATTCATCCTGTTGCTACAAGTTTCAGTTGCCTGTCTTCCCTTCGTGAAATTGTGAGGACCCTAATCCTGAAAATATCCCTGTTTGTATCTCTGGACAGATTGATCCAGAGAATAGATCAGATCTTAGATATTACTCAAAGACTTGCTCGTCTCCCTATCGGATTGTTTTAAGATGAGCCAAATTCTACTGAATTCAGAGGTTTTGTTAATTGATTTCATAGGATGAAAGATATTTGTGATGATCCTTTCCCCAGTTTCTGATACTAAAAAAAAAAAGGAATTTTTTTTTACCTACTCAAAGAATATACATAGCACTAAAAAAGTTCACTCCTGTGTTTGGGAAGTTACTTCTTTTTTGTTTTTGTCTCAAAGTAAATTCTTGGGTTCACAAAGCTGAAGTGAATTTCTCATGAATTTTGTAATCTTTATTAAATATTAATGCTGAACAAGAATCACCACTTCTCTGTGCTTATAAAAAATAGTTGTCTCTAGAATGTGTCAGACAATTGTTGGGTTTTTTTTTTTCCCCTTTAAGATTGATTTAAATAGTTTTAAATGTGCTATCACCCTTGAAATTTTTCATAGGAACAAAGACATAGAGGTCAGGAGTGTGTCAAAATGACTTTTAAATGTCAAACCAGTACTTACTTTATTGAGATATGAAGTAATGTCTGCCTATTCACTGAAAAAGTGTTTAAGTCTATTTCAAGTTTTCAAAGACAGTTCTCCAGTAATGATGCTTTGAGTGACTCTGTGGAGACATGAAACAGAAACTGAAATAGATTTGGTAGTGGGGAATAAAATTAGGAATTATCTACTGGTCTGACATGAAATCAACATGACCACATTACATCTGTATTCACACACAGTATGAATCAAAGCAGACAAAAATCAAATAAGGAACTTACTTCTGTGAACCATTGTAGCTCAAAAATAACAGAAAAGATCAAATTTTTTTTGAGCCACAAAGTTCGGGACAGAAAAGACTTCTTCACCACAGCTAAGCCAACATTGCCTGCACCCAGTTATAATGAAAAGGAAACACAAAGGAAACCAGCACTGTTGGAATGCAAGCATAAACAACTCAGTCTAAAGATTATTAAGTCTTGCAGGCAGAATACTTGGAACTGCAGTCTGATTTTATATCCATCAAATGAAGGAGTGCCTTACTTACTACTTCCACCCCCAAGTACTAGTCTGAGGTGAAGCCCCCCTCTTGGTTCAGGCCTTCCCATCAGGGAAGACGAGATGGATTTCAGCTCCATCAAGCATTGCTCAGGCCAGGTCAGGGTGGCGGTGAGCAACACGCAAGGACTCTACTCCTGGGCCACAGCTCTCACCATCACTACCATTGGCCATCCCTACCTCCTTCTGCCACATTTTCAAAAGTAGGGGAAGAGCCTGCATCCCTGGAAGAGGTGCAGAGCTTCTCCTCCATGCCTTCAATGACCTTGTGTGTGTTGGCACCTTAGGATGAGTTTTATTTCCATGGCTGGGACGTCCTTGACTGTTGGACCACCCAGGAGGCCGCTGACCTGTTCTGGACGAGATGCAGATACCTGTCTGCTGAGAAGAAAAAGGACCACAGTCATTAGCTAATTTCTCCCACACAGGTCACAGAACAGCTGTCTGCTAATTACCTTGCCTGACTGGTAGCCTAAATCGATTTTCAAATTGGAGTCCACAAGTAAAAAAAGCAGTTGTGTACTGTATTCCAAATCTTACGCCTTTTTCTCCCGTGCATTGTTGGGGTTAGAAAAGGGAGTGGATGGAAAGTTTCCATATCTTCCTTCTCCTGGACTGATAGTTTTCACCCCAGAAATTCATACTTTGACGTTTTTGATTATATTATGGACAACTATCACTGTGGCTTTTATGATGTACTCAGAATAAGCTCAGAAGTTGTGATCTTGCTGTGCTGTACCATACTTTTAAATTACGGGACAATCTGCATTCCTGGTGTGTTGCGAGCTGACAATATATGGGTACCTCAGCTGACAGGAGGACACTGTCCTTGTAGTCTAGTACACTTTATGCTGGCTCTGGCAAACACAGCAAGCAGACATTAAATGCTGCAGACATTCAAAATACCTGAAGAGCATTTTTCATCCAGTATTATTTCTCACAAATATGCTTAGGTGACAGCTTGTTTAATATACACTGAATAATATGAGCTGTGCCATTTGCCAGCAAGTGAGAGAGCTCCACCAGCAAGCATTTTATTAGGTGAATTACTATTTAGTGTTCACACCATCATAATGTTTACATTTCCTTTTTTTTTGGTGAATTACTAAGGCTGCACATTTAGATTAGCCTTACATGAGGGGCTGTGTGAAAAAAGAAGCACCAAGAGGGTGCATCCTTGAAGGTCACACAACACAATGGAGAACACAAAAGTGGTTTTCTTCAAGGGGTGAGAGCTCTACCTTAATTTTGGGACCTTAATCCTAAAATTGTTATGGGCACTGAGGCTATCAGCTACTCTCAACCCCAGCTTCCTTTGACTAGGAGAGGCTCAAAAATTCCCTGTATTCAAGGGACAACATGCTATGGTTTAAAAGGGATCAGCCTCAGGTTTACCCGGATGTAGGTTTCCTGAATATAAGTCACTGGGCTAAGTCATGACCATTTTTATGGCAACTGTAGGACAAAGGGACTGTTTACGTCTTCTCCTCCCCAGCTGTATGGCTATCAAAACCCCATTGCCTTACAACCAAGCATAAATTAAGGAACACGCTCGCAAAAAATTGGGCAAAGCATCTCAACATCAGGATTCTGGAGTTCTGGTTCACCAAATGTCATACATATCCCCACATATGAAATTCACCACCTTCTTATTCAATTGAAAATAGCTCTGCAATAATCCATCCAGAATACTTAAAGGTTATAGAAAGAAGAAAAAAAAAAGTCAATTTCTCAGTACCTCTAGATTCTGGATGTGTTAATCCCACGCAGAGACTTTCTTGTACCAGTACCCATATGAGAGGTTGCACCACATGGCCAAGAGCGATGCCACAGGAGATGCTCTCCCAGAGACAAAAGCAGGAGAGACACACTAGCACTGTGCCCCACGAACATTAATAAGACCTGTCACTTGCCAGCACAAGCTAACACAGGCTCTGTTTGGGCTGACATAGCTCTGTTGCTCTTGAAGACACTCACAGCAGTCTGGGGATCTCTGCAAGAACTCTGTTCTTAATTCAGACATGACCACAGACACGCAATATCAGGCCCATCAAGATGTTTCTGTCAGGATGTACTCAAGGACCCAGAGGCAGTGAGAAAAAAAAAAGCTTTTTTATTTTTTAAGCATGGTTCTGAATGGCATCGTATTCATAGATTCATCGTTCATCAGACAAATTATTCAGATTATCTGCCTCTTTTAAATATGATTTTCTAATTCTATTTTATTCCATTCCCTTCTGCTAATGTCTGTTTCCTATTTTCCTATGCCATGACTGGATTTGAGCATGTGTCCAACACAGAATCACAGCTCTAAATTTTCAAATTCTGTTCTCTGGAATAGACCTGGTATTGAAATTTTGAATTTGGGCCATAGACAGCTTTTTGAACCCAATTTGCTTCTGCCACAACACCCTTGACACTGTCTGAAGACAAGCAATGATTTTTTTTTGCAATGCAAATTAAAACCTGGTTTACTGAGCTTTACTTACCTCCTGACCCACCGCTGAACCACCACCACCACCACTGCCAATAAGTATGCTGCCAAATGCTGATTTTGGAACCCAGAATCCCAGAAATCAGCAGTGCTGAAAGTAACAAGCACAAACATATTATTTTCATGAGAAAATTTCCTGTCCATTGGTGCTCAGCTGAGTCCTACTGCTTGGGCCTTGTAGAGTCTGACCCATTTAGAAGAGGCCAACTGAGACCTCAGGCTATTTCCTCACAAACATAATGGCATCTCTGACTTCACAACTCAACTTGTAACATGGTACAGCTCTTTTGTTTCTTTTTTTTTCTCTCTTAAAAAAAAAATTATTAAAATTATGGATTTTTTTAAGATGGCACTTAATACTCTCCAGCACTTCTGGGAATCTCGATCTAAGTAGTGTACTAACACTACATATCTGCCTGATTTTTTTTTTAATTCACATTTTACTCATCAAAAATCAAACATTTATTTTACCATTGATAACAATAACTTCTGCTAAAGGATGGTGTCAGCCTACCGATGAAAACAAGAGATAACGAGTTATGAAAAAACCATGATAAGGACAAGGAAGTGGGAATTAAAGGCAGACATATTAAAATCAAAAACACAACTTTCAGCAGTAAGATTAATTACCACTATAATATATTACTAAATAAAGTGTCAGGGTCTCTAGCTCTGACTTTCTCCAAGATTTCTGTTTTCCTGGAAGATTTGCCACTGTATGTCTTTCTGGGTGTCAGTGGGAGGCCCTGACAGAAACGATAAGGTCTGGGAGCACACTGACCTGGGACAGATGGGATGAGAGGAGTGGGAGGCAGGTATTGGAGCTCAGCAGTGGGATAGGGAGGCAGGACGGAGATCCTGAGTCCCAAGAAACACAGAATGGAAACTGCTGTGCTGACCCTTGTTTGGCAGATGGGTCCCCCACTTCAGACCCACACGTACCCTCATCACAGGAAGGTATGAAGAACGTCTGCAGTTTGCCTGGGATTCTGCCTTACCATGTTGTCTTCGTTTAAGGCAAGTTAAGGGGGTGGACACTCCAAAATGAGTCATGTCCCCTTTAGTTTTATCTAATCCCTTTCCACCACTAAGGAGACACGAATACGAGGAGATATAAGTGAAAAAAAATAGCAGTTTACTAGAAAAAAACCCCAGAATAACAGCAGGCAAGAAAAACAACAGTACTAGTCACTAGCTACAAAGTGGTTGCTGAAATCTCCCAGGGTCCCTGGGAACAAAGAGAAACTCAAAATGACGGAGAAATGATGGGTTCCTCCAAGCACATGATGAATTTATTCAAAAAATTCTGGTCCATTGACAGATTTCTCAAACCAAATATGTTATTACCATATATTATTTCCTTTTTCTTTTAATAGAAACTTTGATATTCAATTTCTTGATATAACTTTCAAACGTTAGACTCTGTTGAACTTATAGACTCCTGAAAGCTGATGACTGACACCAGCAGTGAAAGATGGTAAATAGTGTAATTATAATTCATAAATGAAATGCTACAGCTAGGAGATGCTAAAAAAAAAAAATTAATGTGGTTCCTAATTAACTTCCAGTAGCAAAAAATAAGATAGTTTATAAAAAGTTTTAGCAGAAATTAATTTGTCTCTTTTTTTCCTTCAGAAATTAATGGTGAAAATCAATTATCTTTGCAGAAAAATGCAAGATTCATGTTTTTATCAATCAATAAAGGTCTGATTACACCAAAGAAACAATTAAGAATAGGACAGCAGATCTAAACCAGCATTTTTTGTTAGCTTTGCTAGAATGGGAATAGAATGAACAGCAGCACTGCAGAAGAACCCAATGTGTAACCAGTCTGTTGTTCTGTCACGGAGCAGAGATTCAATTCCAAATAGAGGATATAAGTACCCTATTACCTATTACCTTAGCTAAACATCTGATTGCAGCAACCTGTCTGAGAAAGGTGGAGTTTAAGAAAAGGTTATAAGGTGTTTTGTGGTTACAAAAAAACAAATAAAAGCAAACAAAAACTGTTTCTCAATAGAACAGTACACATTATCATAAAATAATTTACCTGGTTCCAATGCCAGCATTACGGGTGAGCCTGTAAATGACAATACATAACTTATACAAGGAATAAGAAAGTATAAGAGCTCTTTTTGGGGGGCCATTCAGACCTTGACTATCATCAGCATGACAGTCAATGAAGCCTTTGCACATCCTCCAGTCCATCCTATGCAACCAATGGGCTTTTTTAGGGAAGAGAAGTCACAGCAAGGAAGAGGCAAAAAAACCACTCCCCTGTGTTAAAGCCATTTTAGAAAGTCTATTCGCTTTATAAATCATCTCTGGGGGATCTATCCAAGACAGCTTTCCTTAGATAAAACCATGGTAACGGGTCATCAAAGTTACAGTCTGAAATTTCCCCGTAATTTGGCAAACTTCAGCTGATATTCCTGACAGCTGGAAGAAAATGATAAAGACAATTTTTATAGACAGATTTTGTTTCCCCTTTAAGAAAATGCACACACAGTTTAGTTTCAGTCCACTTATTTCAATATCTCCTTGTCTTGCTTGTCTTATTTTCAAGGGTTGGCATCCAAGGGCTGTCATGCTGCTTCTTAATAATTTTGACATCTGGTCAGGTCATTTTTCAGAATTAAATGACACGCAGCTTTCACGTTTTCATTTTTCACCCTAGAAAAATAAATGCTGAAGCTTTCCTTTCATGTATGGCAAAAGCATTTCCATATCAAGCTCACCATTCTTCCTGCTGAACTGAATTGCAATGTGACTGGGATATATCACAACATGCAACCCATACCAGAAAAAAATACTTCTGCTCTCAAGAAAGTTAGATATGCACTACATGAAAGAAAAAATAAATCCTGTGACTCCTGTATGAACTTTGAAGCAAAATCCTGACCTTTATTTCTAGAAGATTGCCTGCTGAAGATGTGAGCTTGGTCTTTTTTCTAACACAGCCATGCAGACATTTATAAGTAATTTGATGAACTGATTGATTTGGCCAAAAATCATACCCATGGATCACAAATGAGAACAGAACCACCACACCTTTATAAACTGTGTCTTATAAAAAGTGATCAAGCCAGCTTATAGATTTAGCTTATAGCCCTGGTAATAAAATTTAATTCACTTGTGGCAGCCACATAATCACTCTGTTCAGGCTGATGTGGTCACATTGCCATGCTAATACAATACTTTCAAGAAACGATTAACAATGCATTTATTTATCATCTTCAGATCTTCCAAAAAGAAACTTGGATATGTAATTTAACATGACTCTCCTTAGTATTTCTGTCCAGGGAGCACTTTGGGACCATTCAAGCCAATCAATATCCTTGCAGTGTGAGCTGCTATTCATCGTGAGAAAACATCTGCAATCTATTCTTGTATAATTAGCATGTATTTGTAATGCTGTAGATACTTTTATTTCTGTGTGTAATTTCTATGCTAATGCTGAAGGCGGAGAGACCAAACTCCTCGCTGCTCGCTTCCTCCCCATGACTGAGGCTTCTCCTCCAGCTCAGCTGAGAGGGGGGCCAGCAACAAGGGAGGCAAAGTGGCTGGGTCTTTTTCAGCATAAGAGCGAGATATCCACAGGGCACAGTGGAACCCTGACCTCCCATCCCAGGGCCACGTTGCTCCTTGACAATCAGGTCACCGCTGAGATATTTGGCATCTTGAAAACACACATGTGAATAAACCAGCTTCTTGCACTTTTGGGAGGTGGAACAGGAGAGGGAGTCTTTTTAAAGGTAGAAAGAACCTTTCTTTTTCTCAGGCTTCATCTGTTTCTAAAAGAAAAAAAAATAGCCTATTATAACACTATGTTAATCACAGTTTTCTTCCTTAAATGGTAGTTACAATCAGTGTAATTCATACTATTACTTGCACTGTGTGACATTAGGTTAAATTCTTTTTCAGTTAATTTGTTGTTTGCTACTGATCTCTAGTGCCCTTCAGACACTCTTGAAAATAATTATTTAGGTCTCTATTAAAATATTTTGATGAATAAAACCACTGAAGTACTAGCTTATGACCAGGAGCTATATTTTAAGCAGAAACAAGCTTGGGGCATCAGGTTTTTGTTACTTTTAACATTACTGGAAGAAACTGAAACAAAGCTAACAGTGAACAAGCTTTCTAATGCTCTCTAATCTTGTGAGTCAAAATGACACTGACTACATTACTTTACACATAGGCACCGTTTTAGAAAGCTCTTGTCTGATTGCTGTATTAAATTGTGGAAAAACTAAATTAATAGAATCACAAAAAGGTATTAGTTTATATCTCTGCCAGTGCAGTGTGTTTTTTAAATCCTTAATACCTTAAGACTCACATTGATTGTTGTAAAACAAGGTGAGGTTGTGTACATTTAACAGTGTAAAAGATACAGCTCTTGTCCTGACTTCCTTTCAAGCATGGAAACTCTTGTGCCACCAAATTCTTGAAGAAAATTGCATTAATTTGGATAAATTAGAGCCTGAGATGAGACCAGATCAATTATCCTTGTTGGGACATCTATCTAGGAGAGGGGGGAAATTAAAGAAAGAAAAAATAAAAGATTGTCTTATTTTGTATTAAAAATTGATAGAATCAATTTGAGAGGAAAATATTTTAAATTGAAATTCGAGTATCTACAATCCTTATTAAGGGGCATATCTGAGTCATGTGAAATAGTTTCTTATAGTAGCAAACTTTTTAAAACAGGCGTGGAAAAATTCAGTTATATAAATCAAACGTCAGAAATTTCAGATAATCAGTAATAGAATGGCTAGTTTTAGCCTGGTGATTTTTCTTCATCTGTGCTCAGGCTGCTGCTTAAAACCATTCTCACCCCCTGCTCTGAATTGCAGGAGATCAGAGAGTTAATGGCATTACCAACACACATTACATTGCAGAATTTCTGTTTCACAGCATGCCAGCTGTACTCACTCAACCATCTTCACATCCCAACTTAGGTTGTGCCTGTAACAATATACAGCTTGAAAATAATATTAAGGAGAAGATTTAATCATACTTAAATTTCAAAACTAGAAGTTGCCTGCTGATCTGAGTGTTTCTGAACTACATTCTAGATCAGTGTGTTAAAGACGAACAGGAACGCTTTTTGCTATGACAGGATCAACTGAGTAAGGGAATCAAGAGAAAGGGATTTATTTGCTCTAATTTTCCTGAAAGCAAATAGAAGTGTGCTTTATGTAACTAAAATCTACTTGTGAATGGCTATGTATTTTCAAGGAGCAAACACCTTCCTTGTTAACTTAGTGTTTACATAAAAGGACGTGTACTTATATAGGACAAAGTCAGTAGTTTAATGTTATGTTTCCTTCTGTGTTACAAGAAAGGCTGGAAGAAACTGGCCTATTCTTAAGGGAGCACATCAACAGTGCAGTGTCAAATATCATCGCATTGTGACTAATGCTCCATTTTGCATCTTAAATATTTTTATCATCTATTTGTTTTGTGTTCTGTGAAGCTAGTGAGTTTCTGAGTGGGCACTTCAGAGCAAGTATAAGCCTGTATTCTACAGTGCAGTTCAAGAATGCTTTTTTCTCCACAAATCCCCTCCCACTGCCTCCTTGCCATCCCCTCAGAGCCTAAGCCTCTCATGAAAGAGACTCCCTGAGTCATTTAACACCCTTGGAGACGGCTCAGCCTCTATCACCTTCTATATGTGAAACAGCACCAAGATAACCTCCTCCAGATGCACTCTACACAGGCAGTCTCAGGAACTTAATCTCCTGCTTCTGGGAATCTCAGAAAATGACTCACCTATTTCTTTACCCCTTCTTTTTATCTCTCTTGCTCTTCATGTGCTTTTCACCAGTCAATGGGTTCATCGAGGTAATGCTCACAAGTCAAGTTGCACACAAGGCTGCAAAAAAGACCCTCTGCATTTGACAGGCCCTTCAGGTCAAGAAGTTCTTCTCTGGAAAAGCAGCAGAAGACCATACATCACAACAACTCCATTGCAGTGTCAGGCAATCAATGGAAACACAATAATATCAATAAAATATGTACGAAGCCTATGATATTCTCTCTTCTGGGGCTGCAGCATTGATGAGATGTCACTGATGAACCACCAGGAGTTGCCACAGAGCTCTGACACATTGATTTTCTGAAGCTGGGGTCTCCGGCTGTATTTCTATTAAAACAAGAGATCTAGGGGTTCTTCCTGTGCACCTGGGAGCTGTTGGCTGTGGAGTCAAGCAGTTCAGAACTTGTGCTGTTTCCTTTTAGCTCTGCAAACTGCCTAAAGCTCCTGTAAAATAACAGCTCATTAGGGGCAAAATTGACAGTGAAGGTATTTTCTGCAGCTAAGCTTACAAGCCAAAACACTTATTTCTAAACAGATGAGAGGAAGGGCAAGGGAAAATGAGCTAAAAATACATGGTCATGTTTTCTACATTGCTAAGAATTGCTTAATAGAAAACTCTGCAGCATAAGATTTAATCCCTCTCTGGTGTGCAGCCTCACCTAACATTTTAAGATGCAAGGTTTCAGCAGGAAATTTTATTTTCTTTCTGAAAGATTTCCAGATTCACTGCAGACAAGGCAACTTGCCCATTGTCCTGGCTTGAGATAAATTCGGAGGAACATCCAAATTTGAATGTCCTCTGATAGAAGGCAGGTTACAGCCACCCCTCCCCCACCAGGTTGACTTTATGATGTGCATCCGCTATCGCTGCCCAGGTTTTTTTCTCCCTTTCTCTTGGACCCAGCCTAAAGACAAAGAAAGGCACAGGAACCTTGTCTGGGCATAGAGCAGCGATAGAGGATACACACCCCAAGATACCCGTATATCAAAAGATTTAAAAGTTGGATTTATAA
Organism: Dicrurus megarhynchus; assembly: GCA_013399195.1. Taxonomy (NCBI): domain Eukaryota; kingdom Metazoa; phylum Chordata; class Aves; order Passeriformes; family Dicruridae; genus Dicrurus; species Dicrurus megarhynchus. The sequence goes on along the minus strand of VXAD01012654.1, from coordinate 54,981 downwards.
CTAGACCAAACTTCTTCGACTTTCTAGTTGTGAATGAAAGAAATGCAATTAGCATGTGAAAATTAAAAATGGAACACAGCAGTGTAGGGATTTGACACCCTTGTCTGTGCTCTGTGATGGTATCTCTGCTTCTTTGGCAGAGTTGACTCTTGACTGCATTTCAGTGACATTCAGTTTGAAAATATCCTGTCTAGCCATCTCCCTGTGTCATGAGGTTCACTCAGCTCCTAAGAAGAGCAGAAATATTCCAAGCGTCTCTGACACTTGGATTGTGCCACACAGGCAGAATAGAAAAAGGACTTAGGAAACCAGACTGTCACTCTGTTTCTTCAGACGTATGATTTTATACACACACACACAGATATATATACAGGTTTGTTTTTTAAATGCAGCAGCCCCAGAAGGTAGCTGAGAATGAAAATGCAGCTGAAAAAACAGCTGTCTGAACTGAGAAGGTTTAAAAGACAGAGCTGCTTTCATGCAGGCCAACATATTTGAGACAGGCAAAGAAAGAGAGCCAACAAGTGCCTTTAGTCTTGCTCTTTTGGGATAACTGAGATGGAGGAGACAAAATGATTTGCCCTGTCAAAAACTGGGGAAGAACCTTCTTCCATAGAAGTCATCCAACCTCAATTTCCTTAGTCCAGGCTAGTAGCATGCCCTTGAGTCAGTATTGGCCTAGTGCTCTATTTTAATAAAATTTTACAGGCTCAAAACAATATTCCATGATCACTCCTGTGACACCAGAAAAGTCTTTACTTGCTAAGCATAAATACATCCTCAGCTGCCCTTTGATGGAAATAGATCTGAAACTCTGGAGCTGCAGGAAGATCCAGTACTTCAGGGACCCACACTCCCAACTAGCAGCGCAAGATTAGTATCAGGCTCAAGGCAGAAAACCAGATACCTTCTTTTAGAGAAAAAAAAATAGAAGATTTTATATCAAACGGGTCCTTGTTTTTCAGCATATTCTTTTTCTGGTAAGTTCTGTATGCCCTATTAGTAAGAAACACTCGTTGAAAGAAATGGAAACTTGAAGGAGCTAGAGAAATACTGAATGACAGTGGTATGCTCAAAAAACTTTCAAAGGAAGCTCATAAAATATGTAGCCCAGCAGTTCTTTACTTTCTAATCAGGCTTTCTGATATAATGAAAGTTCATCCAGAAACTCATTCATGTGATGGTTCTGTCAAAAAAAAAGGAAACGCAAATAATGGGAAAAGAAGATCAGCTTAATCCATTTCAGCTTAACTGTGCAGGTGAAGGCGGGAGGAAATTATATTAAACAGAAATCTGTGAAATTTTTGGCTCTTTAAAAATGCTGCTTTAGACAGCAAATATTTGCTGAAGATTACCCTGTATTGTTGATGCTGCTAATTAGCAAACAAAACACTTGGGTTTTGCCACCACATCTGGCCCTTCTATTTGCTGAAAAGGTAAATAATCATGCCGCTGTCCCGACTCCTAATGGGATTTAGTGTCATGTGCCCTATGTTAAATGCTGTAGAGCACAGCAGCACCTTACCCTGCAAGCAGCAGGCAAAGCCAGCCTGTCACTCAGGGGCTGCTTGTCCTGGTGGCACTGGGTTTGCAGAGTGTGCCAGATTCACTCATGTATACGAGCGTCACCTCGCTGACAGCCACAGGGAGATATTCAGGGCAATTAGAATGCTAATCAAGAATTGACATCACCTCCTGCTCAGCCCATGTTATTCAATATAAAAATAAGCTCAATTAGTTCTGCATTCAGGGTTTGGGTTCATATTAAGTTGTGGAAGAGGCAATTAATTTGGGCTTCTCATTTTGGTAGGTTGAAAAAAAAAAAGAGAAGCATTTGGGTTGTTGTTTTCACTTTTAATAAGAGCACAATTTACTCTTAAGGTCAGAAGTGTGACATATGTTCTGTCTTGTGTTACAAAAATAATGATGTATCGGGTCATCTGAGATATACAAGGCTGAGGGGAAATAAGGAGAAAGCAAGACACAAAGACAGCTCCTGGCTTGCTGTTGACGTGATTCTCTCTTTCTGTGCAGCCATCATTAAAATGCTAGGCTGCTAAATACCTCAGAAAATAAAACCACGCACTAAAAATAATTGTTTATTGGCTCGGATTGCAAAACAAAACCCTCTTGCAGAGCAGGCATTTAAAATAACTGTTTTGATATTCAGGCAGCACCTAGCAGTGAGACAGCTTGTCAATGCTTCCTTTATAAAACACTCATTTCTTAAAAAGCATCGCATTTCTTGTCAGCTAAAAAGAAAAATGGTTAAATCAGCTTGTCTATTTTTGAAATGAAGATCAGCAAAAATCAAATCAAAACAAAACAAGATGTTTCAACTATTTTCAAGTTCTATTTATGCTTCTTCCTAGCAAAGAAATATTTTATCTTCTGAAGGAAAATCCAGGAAAGCCCGCATTAAGAATAATTTTATTTTAAATCCAGTACTGTTACTTCAGCTGTTTAGTTGGCTCAAAGGATGGACTGTGAAGAGGTATTAATTTTAAGAATCAGGAAGACATCAGCAGTATCATTTCCCATTTTTTTCTGGGAAGTACATTGAGAAGCAAATTCTCAGTCATCCTTTCACTTCCCATAGAGAGCACTCAATTTGCAGTGGTATTTTCACACCCAGAGGCAAAGCAGGCTGCAGAGAGGTGTCTGATTGCCCCATACCTCCCAAAGTGGGCAGATAGCTCAAGTAGCATGCTAACTTATTCCTCTCCAAATGAAGTACTGCAGACCAGACTCCGAGAGAAATTCTCAGCACCTTACTCCGTGAAATCAATGAGACTATTTACAGAGCAAGAGTACAGGCAGACAAGAGAGTTCCTGTCAGGTGAATTGCTCCATCAGCTGAAATGCTTGGAGAGGGAATCAGCATGAGCTTGCTGATGTACTCCAACCCAGTGCACTGTGAGTGAATTGGTGCAGAGCCCATCCTCCATCAAGATGTTTTCAGCAGTGATGCACACATTTGTCTGGAAATCTGCTCTTTAACTCATTGACATTAATGCTCAAAGCAGCACTAAGTCAGTAGGGCTGCATGAGCATGAGAAGGGAACCAGGCCAGCAGTACCTCTGAAGGAAAATGATGGCTGAAACTAAACGAATACAGCAACCCACAGAAAATTCCTGCTCCAGAAAATATTTTTAGAAGCTGCCTATCAAGTGTCTCCCTGTGCTGAGGCATCCCTGGAACCGCCTGTTTTACCATAGGTCAGACCCATCTCTAAAGGCCAGGCCTGACAGGCTGGATGCTGATACCAGGCCAAGAAATGGAAATCTGTGGGGCTTCCTTTTGCTTCTTTTATACTGATGACCTTTCTGAAGCCTGATACAAGGTACAGGGTATTGATGTTGGGGGTTTGCTCACTATGATTTTATTCTGCCTATCTGAAAAAACTTCACAGAGTAACTTTTGTTGGCTAAATGTTTTATATGGTATTTTGGTATAAGGAGTGTAATATGATGTAAAATACAGCATTAGGAAATAGTGGCATCCATTTAAAAACAGCACAGGTGATGGCAAGCAAAAACCAAAGGAGAAAACCGGAACATACTTCAATTTTACCACAGTCTTTCAAGGAAATGCTTGATAAAGATTCCTCAGGTTGCTAGTGTGTTTCATAACAAAGGTCACTCCTGTAGCTTCCTTCAGTCCTTGTTTGCCTATGGAAAATTAGGAAGAATCATACCTTTCATCATGGATTTCATCTGAGTATAAAACAGAACAACAGCCCCTCAAAAAAACCCAAACCACAAAACAAACAAAAAATTCCAACCAAAAAAAAAAAAAAAAACCCAAAAAAACCCCACCAAAACAAAACAAGAAAAACCTTAAAAACCATTTCCAAGCAACCAAACCAAAACACAGTCATCTAAAATTCCAAAGGGGACTTTGATTACAGTAGGTCAGACAAATAACTGAGCTCGAGAGTAAGAGTCATAGATAAATATTTCCTAGGGTTTCAGTTAAAGTCATTTAGAAAGTAGTTGTTTTTAATTCCTATCTCTTCAGGTGCCCTCAGCAGCACCAGGCAACCCCATAAATTAGAAAATGAGTTTATGCTTTTTCTCCAGCTTCCTTTCCCCCAAATCATTATGATGGCTGCCAAGTTCTAATATCTGTGGATCACACTATTTTTCTCCCCGGGAAATATTTGCAATCTATTTCTCATTCCAAGTCCCACAAAAGAAGGAGAAGCAGCAGATCCAGGAGCATCCCTTTGAACCTACAATTACCATGGGATTCCCAAGATGTTGGCTGCAACATTGAGATTCCTGCTGCCTAATCCTTACCTAACCCATGTCTTGACCTGAATTTCATCCACCAAACTTGGATCTAAACATTTAGAGACACAAAAAGCAAGAATTATCTAAGGGAATGACCTAAAAACATGGATCTGAAAGCAGGTTAAGGAAAGTATCTAAGCTGGCAGGTGAAGATGAGGCACTTGAATCATCATGAATTTATTATCATGTAGGCTTTCTTGCACTCTCTTGATATTAAAACATTTAATAGATGACATTTAAATGAATATCGTGTAATTATAATTACACATAGGCTACACTTGTGAAATATTAGAAATTCTATTTTGAGCTACTTTGTGTGTTGGTGAAATTGGGAAGAGGTGAATGTGTGACTATTTCTAATTATCAGCATCCTTTTATAGTTTCACATAAAAAAATCCTTTGTACTGGAAATTTATTTGTTGGTTTGTTTGTTGTTGAATCCAAATTTGTCCTTTGCAGCTTTGAGCTGATAAATCCACATGACAACACACTGCTGTGCACACATTTGAAAATAGTATAGCCATCCATGTGTGGAGCACGTTTATGTGAAGGTTAAAAACCACCTGGTCAACCCAAAGGCAATTAAATCAAGTGTAGTGGTGGGAAACATGGCCATGCTACTTCTTGAGCTGCTCTGGCTCATACAGACACTCTGTAGGTACTTGCAGAGTGATCCCTCTATTTCTGGTTCTGGGCTACTTTCTGTGTCCTATATTGTGGTGTGCAAAAGCCTATTTCTCCCTGTTTCTGAATTTTGAAAAGGAAATTAGTGTCATTTATGGTGAGCCAGAAGCACAGCTAGGGGCTGAGGAAGAGAGCACTGGAGGCAATACGTCAGTGAGGAAAAGACCACGCTTTGGTGCTCTTGCCTGTGTTGTCACTAATTTCTGCCAAGCAGAAGGTTTAACTCCAGAGAAGATCCCGCCTAATTGTCACCATATTTCTGTCCCTGCTGCCACAGCTGCGTGACACTGCACAGTGAAGTAGGGTAGCACAAAACACAACTGAGCAAAAATCTGTTCTACCCAAGGAGTGCCATTCTTGCTGTGGTGCAGTCAAATCCATCACTCCTAAAACAGGATCTCCAAGAGAGGGTCCCTAGTGATGTGACAGCACTGGCAAAATGGCTGGCAGAGGACAAGGGGACATTGCTGTTTACACAAAGGTTTGTACCGCCAGTGAAAGAAAATTTAATGAAAACCTTAGTTTTAGAAAATGTTTTGTTTTCATCTGACCGATAGAAAGAAAGCAGTTTCGCCTACAAACCAGAACAGATACTTTCTTCATTAACATTTTCTACACTATGTTTTTTATTGCACTCAAGTCACTTTCTGGGACAAAATGTCTGTGAGTAGACAACTTTGCAATATTAACCAGAAGGGAAATAATCCTTTTCATTCACACCAAGTCATTGTAAACTTAACATACAGCAAGGAAATAATTTTGTATCTGCACCAAGTAGTCTCTACAGTTAGACAATTCAGAAATTTTCTCTGATGAACTCTCACAAAAGGTATAACTTATTTCTTTTAGCTTTTAAAAGGAGCTGTTTTCCTGAGTTGGAATTTCCTGGTAGCAGTTTGCAAATGCTACCTTCTAACACTCGCTGTACCATTATGTATTAAAAGAGTCCATCCCAAATGCACTCCAGCAGTATAAGAGTATCAGCTTTTGCAGGTGTTTATCCAGCTGTCATTTTTACATATGTCATTGTGGATCCCAGGCCTGCTTTGGTACAGAAAAACATTGACTGATTTATTTTTTTTCCAATTTTTTTCTTTCTTGTTTGCTCCTGACAAATAAGAAAGTCAAGGAATAATTAAAGCACAGACTGGAACAAAAATAACCTCCCAGTAAACAAGTGTGCTCGAGCAAAATAAATGATAATTTATTTTACAAGCTGAGATTAAAAGAGCTTGGCTTGTTCAGCTTCTCAAAACAATAGCTAAGAAGGCATATGACTGTTCCCTATAAATATATCTGGGTATGTAAACATGAAGGGAGAGAAAAATTACTTAAGCAACCAGTAGAATATTGGCACAAGGACAAATGAGTACAAATGAGCCATGAATTAATTACAGTGAGAAATTAGGATAAGTACCTGGAAGTAGAAGAGCTGCTTTCAGGTTAATTTATGGAAAAAATGAGCTGCCCAGTTGCTCTGTATTCAGCCTCAAAAGGAGTATATTGGTCTTATTCCTCTCCTCAAAGCTCAGGTGTGGGAATGCATGGCTGTGTGTACGTTTTGACGTTTGTATCCCGTAACACTAGAGAGTTATAAAGTTTTACTTCATTTGGCATCTGAAAAGGAAAAATTAAGTTAAAATCCTTATGCCATCTCATTTTTATAGAACTACTTTTAGATTCTGTGGGGTCAAACACTTACTAACTTTTCCATAGGGGAAGAGAAGGGATAAGGAGATCGCCCCTGGAATCCCACACCATGCTCTGATCCAAAATATAAAACTAAAAAAATTTTTTTCTGGCACACCCAAGAGCTCCCCCCAAGGAATTGCAAGTCCTCATTTTCCCTACCATGAAGCATGTTTGAGCTTTTTTTAACAGCTAGGAAAATTAGGGGTTTTTTTAACAAATATTTCTTGAGCTTGTTTTTTTTAATTCCCTACCCACTTGTAAACTGTCTGTAAATGGATTTTTAAAATGACAACATTCACCCTAGACTTCAAATTATTCACAAACATGTCCAATAAATAATTCTTGTTCTGCAGACTATTTGTAAAATGCATATTTATCCGGAATTGAAAATTCATGCTATGCAGCTAATTAGCCTTCACAGAGGGCTTAAGCAGGCCTGAAGGGTGCCTAGGGCTTCTCCTAGCTCTCGCCACAGGGATGCATTTCCCCTAACTGACTTTACATTTCTAAATTTTTTGGACCATTTTATCAGGAAATCATGCCCCTCCTCCACGCCCAGCTTTCTACTCAGTAAAATATTTGTTTGTTTTGATCAATCTCTCCTAGAATAATGAAATGCACTCCTACTCCGTCAACAAGTTAAAACACACTTAAATCTGCATCTTAAAGACAGTTTAGAAAAACAAGTTAGCCAGAAAAAGAGAGTATAAAGTGGGTGTCTTCCATTCGGCTTTCTTGTTAGATGCTCATCTTTGAATTCAATTTTCTCCGTTCTTACCTCTTTTAGCTTATTTTTCTTTATTTCTGCATACACTATGCATGTTAAGCTGTACAAAATTTAGACCTCTTGAAATGCAAGGAGACTTAGCCACTATTTAGCATTACTGCTATTCTTTCAATACGTATCCCACGTATGATAATACCTCCTTAGGTTACAATGAAAAAATAAGATAGATAATTTATAAAATATTAAGGAAATTTGTTCGGTTCCATAGTCTTTGAAATCACTCATGATCTTCAGATAAAAATACTCAATTTTTTCTGCTAGGTGATCTTAAACATCATATACCTATGAGTTTTGACTCTTTTCTCCCTCATAATTTTTGTCAATATTTAGAAAAGTCATTAGTCACCATCTTTTAGTTTTCAAGAAAATTCAAATTCTTTCAATTGTCAAAACTTTGCTAGAGCAATTTTGGCTGGAATATTTTTGAAGAATGTTTGGAAGAGTGACTTTGAGTGGAAAGCTCTGGGACCTGTCAGAACTTCCAAATATGTTATACTTTCATTGTGCTAGTACCATGAATATTCGGGTGACAATCCCTTGAACAGATCACTGCTGCACTGGATTTTGGTCAGGATTTAAAGTTACTGAGTGATATTTAGAAGTATCATCATCAGCCACGGTCAGTTGTGCATACAAAGATGAACTCTTACTGTTCAGAGAAATCAGAGATTCTGTCAAACAAGTAGTCATGTATGCATCTAACTGTTCTAACAAAAGCTATTGAAATTTTATTTAAGAGAAAATAAACCACCTTTCAGATCACATGGGTCTATATCAAAACATTATTGCTGTCAAATCTGAATCCTGCCTTGGTAAGGAAAGTAGGACCAGAGAAACTGAGAAAGCTGTAGGTTTAGGAACATCTTCTCAGCAGGGTGTGTTTATTGACTTTCTTAGAAATACTGGGCTGCTTTTAAAGACAGAGCTGCTGACCAGCAAATCTCATGTAGTTCCACCTAGAATGGAATACCTGCTTTTAAAGGTGCTATTTTAAGGAATGAGTCACAAGGTAGAAGCTTAGACCACCTGAACAATGTAATTACTGAAAAAGAGCAGGTTGAGAGTGTACAAATTGCACCTTGTTTTATTTCTGGAGCTGACAAAAACTGCAATTGGTTATTTAGTTAAACTTGGCAGATTAATGACCTATCAAATTAGGGATGCTGTACACTGCATCAAAGTCACAACCAACTTATTCAGATCCCTTACTTATTAAATCAAATCCATAACTGAGCAAACCACACACACCACCAGCAAAATGATCCACCACACTGAGGTTCTAATCAATATCTTCATCCCAACTATGGACTTCATTGTACTGAACTCACATAGGACAGCTGGGATAAGTTCCTTCTATGTAAATATGTTCTTCCTAGAAACGTGCTCCATAGTTATGCATCATTCCCAAGATAATCTCTGGAAATAACCTGTAACTCTCATCAATGCCTACCTAGATGATGAGCATATGGATTATGAAATCTAGGATATCCTCACTTTGAAACAAAATACAACATCACAAAATCTCCGAGGAAGCTGTAAAATATATTTTGACAGGTTAAGCTCTCTGTTCTGTATAGCACATGTATGCAGGGTTTAATGCCAAAAGATTTTAGAGCAGCTCAGTGAGGTGGAGAAGAATCAATATTCCTATTGCACATATACAGCCATCACAGGACCTCATAGCAGTTGTCCTTGGAAGCTGAGCTCTGGAAGAACAATTTCCAGGATTAAATAGTTAGGTGCAATATTAATACTGCAGGCTTGGTCTGATTCTTAATTTTTGATTTGGAGTCACAGACAGGCAATTAATTTAAATTAGGTGGTATCAGAAGGGATGCTGCTGCAGCAGATTTCTCATCTGTTAATTTAGAACTAGCAGCAATGGTATCCAGTCAAGTTTATCTTAATTTATGGGCATCTTCAGCCTTCTGCTCAGAAGGAAGTTCAAATGTGGAATTGATCAAAATTTTTCAATATTGTTTTTTCTTCTCCTTTAATTTTGCATCACTTGCTTCCAAATGCCTGACACACAAACACAGGTGAAACGTATATCAGAAACAGTAAAATTCCAAGATTGCTAGAACAGATCACGATCTGAGTATTCTGGGTATTGGTAGAATTTCTTTCCCTTTATTAGTAAACATCCTAGAGTCCATAGTTAGGGATTGTTTTGATTTGATCATTTCTTCCAATTAGTGTATTTTCATAGCTACAAGTATATGTCCCATTATTTGAAACTTGATTTTGTTGTTTTCAAAATTACATATAATTTCAGATAAAGGGTAACATTAGAGGTAAAAAGTGGATAGTGATATCCTATTTATCTGCATATGATTTAGCAGATGTTAATTTTGATTCTATATATGAGGTACATGTCATTATTTTTGTAGAAAGTCACATCTGATTTCAAGGGTTTGGGCTACTGCTGAACAAAGTAACTTGCCTCAGCATCCTGCTCAAAAGACTGCTTGTCTTAATTTACTCCAGGACCCTCATCAGACTGTTAAAGCCTTACACGAGCAGTCTGGCTTATAAAGAAACTACATTTCTGACTTGCTGTTCATCTTCCAAATGTTATCTGATTTAATCCTGCCTGTGGAGCAGGTTTAAATATGCGACGTTGCCAAGAACTCTGACTCCCCTTTACTGACCTGGGCCTCTGAGCATCCATCTTACATCTCCTCATATGAAGGAGATGGACTTTGCTAGAACAAAACCAGGACTCTTCCACAATTTTAGCACATGTCTTGTAGAGAAAGAGAGAAATGAGGCTGAAGGAAAAAGGTGCAAACTCTCATCACCAGTCCTGATTGCAGTTTAGGAGAACTCCAAGGCCACATATCTTGCTAGCCAGGAAAAGAGTGACAAACAGATATTCAGAGTAACCTCTTGTCCAGATGGAACCCCTTTAACAGGAAGACTGACTCAGAAGAAGCAGAATTAAACTCTCTCCACCACTGTTATTCTGCCCCAGGCAGCAGTATACCAAAACCCAGTCTGGGAATTCCTAACGCTTCCTGTAAAGACAGGTTTTGGTTTTACAGGAAGGCAACAAAGGTACCACAGCAAATTGATATTGTTTTGAGGCACTAATTTTCACTTGTAGTCTTTTGTGCTATTTTTGTCTTTACTAGAGAAGAAGTTTCCTTGACTGTGCCACTTAAATTGACTAAGATTTATTTGCATTGTCCCAGCAATTTCTTTAATGTGCCTTTAGAGCATTATGTAAAAATTGAGCAGGCAGAAGAGCCTACTCCAGAGCTGTGCACAAACAGATGTCTGGAAGTATCCTTCCAAGCCCCTATCCCCTGTTGGAAATGTCAAAGCTGCAATGTCCACTCGACAAGACTGTCAAAGTCACTTCTCCTCAGCAAGGACAGCAGGACACAACTTTCATGGAGTAGGTCCAGCAATAATAACATCAACCCCAAATTAGGCTCGTGGGTAGCAAGGCAAACAGCCAAGTGGATATGAACATTAGGGAGACAAAGTTCCACAGTTATGACCCACTGCTGGTTTCAGAGGGAGAGAGATCACCATCCAGGATTTCTATGAGAGTTATTTTATATGCAAAGTTAAGAGAGTGTTTTACTGAATTCCTTAGAAATTAAGGAAGTGTTCTAAAAAGCACTCAATTACCTAAAGGACCTAATATATATATATATATACATAAAACTTTACTGCTTAATGATCCAACCTGTTTTAAAAAACACATACTGTACTTCAATATTACACATATACTGTCAAAATAATTCACTGATTCTCTGTGTCAGTGGTGGGAAGGATGCACTCTATACAAAAGGATGCATGCAAACAGTTATTAGATAGCATAATGAGCTCAGAGGAAAGAGAAAGTGTGCTTCTCTTAAATGACAGCTTAGATAAGGAAATCACATGCTTGAAAATGGTCTTGGCAAAGGACTGAAATTACAAATCAAATAAGCAGGAAAGGATTCATTACATTAATTATTAAAGAGAAAGTTGCTGTCAAAGTTAAGCTTCAAGTAGATGATTCCCCAGATATTTGGGAATATTTCTTCTGTGACTTTTAAACTGGTTTTGGGAATTAAATCTTGGTGTGTGTTACTTAGAAGCTCTTTTGTACATCATGCAGTTGTTCTACAGTGGTCTTATTTTATTGTGCATATTTTTATGCCTGTGTTTATTTGTTTATTTTTACGTATTATACAATTTCAAAAGAAACCTATGACATAAAAACCCCACACTTGTTGAACTCCCAACTCTTCAGTGTCAACAAGGACAATAGAACACACAGCTCAGAATATAAAGATAGATAAACAGTAGATATACTGAATTAATAAGAGTTTACAGAGTTCAGGAGGAACAATACCGGGATGAGCCTTCTTTTCAAATGTAACCACTTAGGTGCTTTTTTAATAAAGAAAAGCTTCTCACAGAATACAACCTTAAATGGTGATGCTACATACACTTTAAAACTGTAGGGCTAAGGGAAATTTTGATCTGAAAGGAAAACCTCTTCATTATACTCTCTGAAATCATTTGAAAAGTAATAAAGAATCCTCCTAGTGCATTCTATACAAATACAGGCCAAAGGAAAAAAGAAATTGCAATGTTCTGGTGTTTTAAGACTGCAGTACTACGTCAGCTAAAATTGAGCAAGTGAATACCTTGGTATGGTTATTCAAAATATATTGCTGCCTTTCCGTGTTATTAAGTGTTAAAAAGATGTATCAGACAGTCTTAGAACCACACTAAGCTGCTTTAGGTTATCTCTAGAGACAACTGAAAGATATTCATATTTTAGCATATGTACATATGTAAATAAATAATACAGTTACCCTTGTACATGAAAGAGCTCTATATTTGAAAACAAATAATTTAAAAGCAGACAACTATTGGGTTCTGAATGCATTTTACTTAATATTGATTTGAATTTCTAGGGAATGTACTTGTTCCACTGCTTTTTGTATTTGATTTAGCAGATGGTAATTTTGATTGTGTATGTGAGGTGCATAGCATGGTAGGTGAAATGGCTGACAAATAGGGAATTCAACTGAACAGGAAGTATATTTCATTTCACAATTCAATGTCTATTTAAAATATTCTTGTTCAAGGGGGGAAAAAAACGTGTTTTAACATGGTCTGTTGATTTCATTACCAGCTGTCTTTTGAGATACAGTCATATAAAGTAAATATTTAATTACAATGTTTGCTCCATTTTTCTCTATATATTTTAATGTCTCACACATTCAATACAATTTTAAATTGGGAGACAGGTCACTTGGGCTCCCTTTGTCCTGTGCAGGGGGAAGGGACAGGGAGAGAGCTGGATGCACCCCAAACTGCCTCTCCTCTCGTCAGGCAGCTCTGACAGCTGCCCATGGGTGCAGGGGCACCACCTCAGCCCAGCTGGGAATCTGTGTTCCCCTGTCCAGCTGCTCCTCGAATGTCCCCCAGCCTGCACAGCCCTGCCCCGTGGGGAAGGACACAGGGGCAGAACATGGTGGGGGCAGGACAGAGGTGCTGCCCAAGCCATGGCTCCCTCTGAGCTGCCAGAACAGCAGCTTCTACCCTTCCCTGCAGGGGAACAAAGGTGGCCAGGGGATTTAGGACATGGAAATGCCCCCATCCACTCCATGCCCAGGCCCTGAACAGAGGGAGGAGGGAGTTCCCAGGGTGGTGTGTGCATGGCTGGGAACCTCTCCTGCCCTGCCATGGGATGCGGCACCACAGCTAGCACAGGAGGAACCTGCAGTCAAATTCATGAGTGTGGACTTCTTGTTACAGAGATGGGAAATCCACAAAGGCATCCTCTCTGCTGCAGCCCACCTTCAGGGGAGGTGACAGATGGCAGCACCTTCCCCCTTTGCTTTTCACCATCACACCAAAGTGCAGTCAACACAGCTGATGACAGAACCAAAAGGAAGACGTTTCTCCACAGTTGCTTGAGAGATTGTGGAGTCTCCATCCATGGACATACTCAAAAGCCAAAGGAATGTGATCTTGGGCAACTTGTTCATGATGAGCCTGCTTAAGCAGGGGAGCTGGACCAGAGGACCCTCACAGATCCCTCCCAACCTCAGCCATTTTGTGTAACTCTGTGCTTTGATCTGACTCCTAAAACATCTGAGCTCAGCCCTGATGCCTGCTGGCAAGGATTCTGGGGCAAGGGATGATCCCAAACTCCTCCCATAGTATTCATCACCAGACAACATGTCCCCAGTCCATAACATTGTATGTCAGACACAGTCAGAAGAACAAAAAGATCATTTCACTACAAACATCAACTGCAGGGCTGGGGGGGCTGGCTCAGGAGTCCCACTGGTTTCACCAGGGTTTCAGCTGGTGACAGGAAATCGGCACCTGCAACAACAGAGAGAGAAAGTGCTGATGAACCCACAAAGGTAGGAATTGGTGTGCTTTGGTTCCCTCTCTTTGAGGAACACAGCTGACAAGGAGCTGCTTATGGCCCAGCAGAAAGAGCTCTTGCCAGCTAGAACTTCAGAGAAAGAGGGAGTCTTAGAGAAGAGATAAAATGGTCAAGAATAAGTGGAAAATAAAATCATCAGGGCAGAATATATAATTTAAGAGAGATATCTCTGAAGAGACGTTGGGTCAGAGGCCACAAACATTCCAGGTCCAACAAAAGGATGTAGACAGGGAGGGCATCGCTCCACAGGAAGGTCAAGAGGACACGAGCTGATTTATAAGCCCAGAAGCAGTGGAAAACATAACAAAATGCTTGTAAGTAAACAAGAGAGAAAGATTAAATGTTTCCTTTAACCTCCTCAAACTATGTTAACATGGTTTCTGAGTGAAATTACACTGTTCAAAGTGGACCTGGTCACTCCAAAATATTTCATGAGCCGAATCCAAGGTTTCCCAAGTTGTTTTAATATTATAAAAGTGTTTATAGTCTGATGAAACCAGTTTTATCTCTGTACCATAAAAAAATCCACACAATGTTTGAAAGAGCAGAGACACCGTTTGATGCATATTGCTCTGGGAAACCTGAGAGAAGCCCAGGGGAGAGTGGGAAAGCAGCAGAGATGGGAAGTGCACAGTTATTGTAGCACAGAACACCAAAGCTGTTTAAGAAGCCAAGTAAAAGCTGCAGCAGATGAGCCTGGAGGTTATGACAGGAGCCTTGGACCTGGAAAATACATTTTCCATGAAGCTCCAAGAGCAAATATCATTATTTGGAGGCAAAACAAAACCCATGAAAAGGAAAAGAAGAAAATTAGTTCCAAAAAAAAAAAGAAAAGAAAAGAAAAAGGAAAGAAAGGAAAAGAAAAACATGCAGATTTGGTCCTTTTGGGTCAAATGCTATGTTTGTAACACCTGAGCTCCCTTCTATGCTATCATTTCAAGGAGACATAAAGATAAAACACTTCAGTAGGCAATATGAGAGCAAATCTGAAAAACGCCTCAGTTCCAGGTTTTCAAAAATATCTATGGACAGAATAGTTACATTTAAAAAAAAATCAGGTATAAAGTGCTTTCATATCTCCCTTTTAAATTCATCAGTGCCATGTAGGTGATTTTCCAAGTCTTGTTAAAAGCCCAGCTATATTTTTAAGTATTGAAGTACCTTGGAGAACAGGGGTCAACCTCTCTTAGAATTTTTCCAAAATGAAATGCATTTCTTGTGTTCATGCATTAGCAATTTTAATCCTTCTTGCACCAAAATAAAGGGCCAAAAGCAGAGTTTAAAATAGTAGTGTATTCCAGTTTGGGGTTCCATGTAAATAAACATAATCCTGCAGAAATACTAGTTTTTTTTTTTAAATTTATTGCAGGAAATAAAGCAAAGAGGACTTAAATGATAGAAGAAATAAAAAAATGTGCGTTTTATCCAGTTATGCTTCATTATGTTAAATTATGCAAGCTGATAGTGGAATTATAAAAATACATCCTTCCCAAAGGTTTCTCCCTTAAACATCCCCAAATTAGTCCTGTGCAATCCAAAACTGCTTTTCTCCTGCATCGCATAATATGTACCACAGCCCAGTGACGGGCCTGGGAGCAGCCACCAGGGTGTTATTTGGTCTCCCCCTCCTGCCATTGTCTCTCTGAGCTCCAGTGTGGATGTACAGAAGAGTTTTTATCACATAACCTAGCAGATACCTTGAATAAATGTAATGTGAAATGCAATTATGTTTGACAACACAGCTACAAAAATCTAGTAAAGAACATTACATAGATAAAGTCACATCGACTTTGACTTTGAAATTATTTAATTGTATTTATTTATTAATATTCTTAAAAGTGGCTATAGGGAGAAGTATTTAAATTGTAGCAAAAATAAACAGGTGTTATGTATGTTCACACGTGCATATTGCTCTTGTACCCCTGGGAGGCTTTATTATTGTCCTACCCTGAAAGACACAGCAGAAGCACTATGCTGTGGTGTACCTAAGCTTTCAGAAATTCCCAGGTGGAATTACCTCTCAGCACACTCAGAAACACAGCAGTCAGGTCATCACATTTTCAGAGTAAGTTCTGCTCTTCCATATTTCTGATTAATGAATTTTGCCTTATTGTTCACTCTATCAACTACTTAAAATTTAAGCCTGCTATTTTGCTTTATTGTTCTCTCTATCAACTACTTAAAATTTAAACCTGCTATCAGATCAATACAAGCCTTTCCAGTGTTCATTATTCAACTCTCAAGTGCTTTTCCTTCCTTATCTTTTTTTCTCTGTCTTCCTTAGCTGTATTAAACACTGGAGATGCACTGTAAAGGCACTTGCATACAGCAGAATTATTTTCCAAAATTTATGTTGAAACTACCTTTCTTTACAGTACTAAGTAAAAAAGCCTGGAGTTGTAAATTACCAGAGTAACTTTCAACAACTTCTGTGTCCCGGTTGGATCACCCAGGTCCCCTACAGATTGCATGATCACAGATGCACCTTCCTAAGTAAGTGATAACCATGACATATTTCTGTGATGGGTTACTCCTTTGGTTTGTATGGTTGTTAAGGTAAAGTTAATTAAAGTTAATACACTTCAGCCATATCCCACAACCAGTTTAAAGAAGACATAACTATTTGCCCCCCATAGAAAACATTTATTCTAAAATACATTGCACTGCAGTGACTTTAGAGTTGCATATATAAAAGCAGATATATGCACAACTTTTTATATAGGTATGTATATAATGTATTACGAAATATATTTTTATACATACATATATATATATATATATATGTATATATATAAACCCTAAGTCCATCAGCAAGAGGTAACAACGCATCTTTGTGATGATTAATGGCTTTGGCAAATTTGACATTGGGTTTTGTCACAAGAAAATTGTCTGAATATCCTTACTCAGGAGGCACACCACGTTTAGCCTCATTTATCATAATTAGCTTAAGCTATTTCAACGTTATAATGAAGGCTGGGGAATCAATTTAATTGTTTATTTATTTTAGAAAAAATATTTTCCGTGTGTCATCATATCTGCTTTGCACTTGACCTTTTAATCAAAATGCTCACAGTCATTTCTTTTCAGACCGAATTTACTTACTGATTACTTTTGCTCATGATTTGTGTGTTGCCTGAGTGCTGAGTAACCAACAGCCAGAAGGGTGACTCATTAGCACAAAACACAGTTATTATGCTGTTTTAGGAGATAACTGAAACAAAGCCCTGATGCAGGACTGACATCTTTGCATCTTCCCTAAGTCTGTGGAGCTGCACATCATAATCAGAGTGATGAGACACTTCCCAAGGAACTGAGAGGAAGTGCCTGAGCCCATGTCAGAGATAAATAATGTTGTAGTTGTGCTCTAAAACCTTTCCTTTTTTTGTGATGGTTGCAGCAATTAAGCTATATGAAAACTCAAAATCTGTGTAGAAATATAAATCCCTTTCTTTGGGAAAAAGAAAACCAATAAAATACAGAGCAAGGTATCTGTTCTGAAGCAATCTTTGAAAAGAATTAATCAGAATAAATACTTTTTAAAAAAACAACCTAGAACACAGAATAAATTTTACATAAGCTTTACTTCAATACAGAGTGCAAAGTCACAAGAAAAAAAACAAGTTTTCCAATAAGCATTTTGCAAAAAGAAGTAACTTGCTCCCCTGATATTGTTAATCAGTGTTGCCCTGCAAGTCCTCTTTACCAGGTCAAACCTGAAAATCTCATTAAGTAAAGGTTTTCTCTAGCTGAAGAAAAGAAAAAAAAACCCTGAAAGTATATCTGTAAAGTTCTTTAAAAGTTCACTCAAAAGAGTATTTCAAAGGCTGGATTGGAAAGAAACATGGTTCAGTATAAGCACAAGTAGTTACAGAAGCACTGTAGGCAATGCAGACTTGCTCTTATTCAATATACATGAAGAATATTGATAGTGGGACTCAATAATGAATGACAGAGAAAAGTACTGACAATTAATCTGAAAAAAGTGAAAGCTATTGATCAGTGTCAACACCCATGAAAAGCCCTTCCCCAAAAAAACCAAACCCAACCAAAATCTAACTCTGCATATTTGGGAAGATAATTGAAAGGCAAAACAATAAATCTGCTTTAATAACCATTAGGGTCAAATGGAAATCAGACAATGGAAGTCAGGTAGAAAAGAATCAGTCAAACAAATCCACATTTTATAAATAATGGGACCATACAGGACATCCATCAGGTAACATATGGCTCAGAAAAGAAGTGCAGACTTTTAAGGACCCATTTCTACACTCTCTAATAACACAGTTTGAAAATGAGCAGACTAGAAATAAAGCAGTTAAATTCAAAAATTTTAAAAAGTGAAACAGCACAACATTTTTTGAGGAGGAAATACAGTATATATGGTTTCCAACTTCTGAATAGTAAAGTTCAGTAATATTGCTGGAAGCTTGTTGCTGGAAAAATAGTCTATCATCCACTGACATGGATGCTGAACAGAGGTGTTCAGATACAACTTGTACTGATATTCAGTTGAGCGATACAGGAGAACAGAGATTTTTACCTGAAACCTCTTCTAAAGGAATGGTATCTGCACCTTAACTAGAGTTGCAGAGTTAAAGTGTATTTTTGTCTTAAGCCTGAGTAAAAGAATGAAGGATCCATTATTAGACACAGACAAACTAAAATCTATCAATAGCCTTTGTCATTTTTTTTGATGATTGTTTATTTTTTTTTACACAAAGATGCTCTCATAATTTTTTTTTTATCCTGAATTACTTATAAATAAAAATGTTGAATCATAAAAGTGTGGTAACAAATGTTTAAATTAATATGAAGCATATTCACAATATACCATCTTAAAGGTGTCACTTTTTAATACCTTTTTAAGCATATTAAAGAGTTAGAAAGAGTGGAATTTCCTGACATTTTAAAGCTATTAAAATACTTGAAATATGGTCAACAGAGCCTTATGAGGCAAAAATAAACTCTTAAGTTTACATAAACTATGTCTTAAAATGTCGCATAAGGTCTTTAGGTAGTATTTAACTTTCCTTTTCCATATTCTGAAAGAAAATTACAGATTTAAATGCTACTAATGTTAAGGGCAAGATTAGTCTTAAATGGATTTGATTATAGTGATTGGAATGTATTCCTTAGTTTACCAGTCCTCTTTGAGGCACAGGTCTGACTTTGCTAACACAGATATTTGCTAAAATGCACCAGAATTAGACTTTGGTCTAATTCCTCTGCAAAATGTGTAGAACAGGTCTCTTAATAATCACCTCAGGTAAATATCATTAGCTCTCCGTCTCTTTTTTATTATTATATGGTAGTTTCCCACCTTAGCACAACTGGCCTTCTTTTCTCCCACTATCACCTCAAGAGTTCAGCAGGAAAGGATCATTAAGCTATGAGTATTTTCTACTTTAAAAAAAAAAAGGTCAAATTCTCCACTAATCATAAAGACAAACAAAAGGAGAACTTTTTTAAAATTACCTTTCACCTGTGGGAGAGGGCTGTGTAAATGCAGATGAATCCACAAATACCTTTACAGAGCTGTGGGAAATTTGATACTTCCAAAACAAGACCTGATAACCCAATTTCTGTGAAGGGAACATCATCCTGTGAAAATTGTTTTTAGAGGGCCAATACTAGGGAAACTCCGAGAAAAGAAAAGCATTATAAAATAGATTGCTACTATAGTACAGCAGTATGTCAGTTATAAAAATGTAGGCAGCCCTATAAAATACTCACAAAAGTACCTACATCAGATCTCCATACCACACCAAATTCCTAGGCATTCCACTGAAGAACAGTGTGGATTTCCTTCTCCACTCTCCAACCTCCCTTCCACAGACAGGTATCAGACCACTGTAGCAGCTTGGTACTTCAAAGGAGGGAAAGGGAATGAGAGTGAGCTGCCAAAGTGGATTCAAAGAACCAACAGCAGGAAAAAAGGAGAACGACCTAGATTTGCCACACTTCAACACACTCTGTGACACTGCCTGCTTCCAAACTATTACAAGAAAACTTTTTCTGAAAGCCTTCATTTAAACTAACATTCATTAAGAAATGGCAGGAACCAGAGAAGAAAATTTCCTAATTTTTGTTGCTATGTGAAAATAACTTTAAATCATTTTTTGCATAAATAATGCATAAATCCTATACATCAACTTGAGGATGGTGAAAGGGAGTGTGGAGTGCAACCAGCTGGTCCCAGTTTCCCCTTTCACCTGGCATGAAGAGCACACATTATCCATGAGACTTAAATCAAATTCTGATGATGAATGTTCAAATACTGGATATTCTCCTTTCCCTATTCCAGATTAAGGAGAAATACTGAAATATTAAATTCATTTGAAAAATTAAACTCATCTGAACTGTTGTTTTTGTCTTTGAAAAGGGCAGCTTTCAGAGGAACAAAACATTCAAAGGAGCTGTTTTCATAAATTTGTCATCTCACAGAGACAACGAACGGAGGGAGAATTCCACTTGTCAAACTATTTTTTTATGGCTGCTCTGTTAGATTGCAGCCGGTAGAGTTGATAAACAGCCAGCCCACAAATCTCCACACTTTTACCACTCCATTTGAGAAGCTATTTGTGCCCAAGATGCAGTCAGTCAGCCCAAAAAGCTGAAAAAAATAGACTCCTCAGCTCTCCTGAAGCAGCTCGCCTGCTGAGCCATGGAGGCTACATCGTTCTTCAGAATTATCCTGGTCTTTTTCTCCTTGTTGAAGTAACAGAATGTGCCCAAACCACTATGACAAATAATCGCTCTCTGTCACAGCTATTCTCCTACCACACTCAAACCTTCTGATAACATTGCAGGATAAGATTGCAAAGTGAATGTGTATTTTGGCATTGGAAAGAGTTTTTGACTTTCCCACTGTCCTCCAAATCTTCTCTCCTTATTTTTCATGCTGCTAATTGCCTTGGTTTTGCTTCATGGAAGGAAGGTTCTCTTACATTTAACTCTCTTACCTTTGAGCAATGTCCAGTGTGGAAGACTGACCTGGGTTATTTGCTCATTTTATATAATCATCAGCTGAAATGCCAGGACTTGATTCCAGCCTCACTTCTCCTTGTTTTACAGCATGACAAAGAAACAGCCTTCATTACTTCTGTGGTGTGCTAAAAGGATGACAAAGTTCAAAACACATCATCCTATGCATGAGTCTAATTTATTACTCTGGATTACTGGGAAACTGATTTTGTCATGGGCTCATACCTACATACACAGTCTATATGGGATTTTTACTTTTTCCAGAACTGGAACTCTGCTTGGCTCTGCTAGATGTCTTCCCCTCACAGTTGCAGACTCAAGCCTTATCTAGTTGGAGTTTATGGCAGATAAAATAACCCCATTTGACCAAATGTTCAATCTCATTGTTAGCTCAGGCAGAGATTAGAGTCACACTCTGCACACTGGGGTGGGTCATGTCTCATCAGTGCTTTCAGTATAAACTTTGTCCTAAAAATTCATTCAGAGATGAAGCATGATTGGCATACAAGTTCCATACTTTAAAGTCTTTAATAAAAAAGTTCAAAACAATTTGATTATTTTTAAACTGTAAGAAGAAGAATAAAAACAAAATAAAACCAAAACTCAACTCTCATTGTTGACTATACACATAGCACAAAGGATTTTTGCTCTTTGTGGTTGAAAGTCACTTCACTTAGACTCTGCTTATTAGATTCACTCAAAGTCTCATGTAGGTGGAATGAGAGTTTCTGGGGAAAGAAAACCTGAAAATTGGGAAGAGGACACAGAGAGCATGACAGAGTAAAGGGAAATCTGAACTCATTTTCCTCCACTATAAAAGCTTGATGCACTAATGGTATGAGATAAAAGTGTCTGACTAATACCTCAGTCTTATTTTTGAGTCTTACTTTTCCTGAGTGGTGAATCTATTCTGTGACAAGAATAAGGTGTTTGCATTTCAGACAACCATCCTGAGTGACACAGATTGTATTAACGCCATCAGCATTTCGGGCTGAGTTGATTAGCATGCAACCCAGACGAGTGACCTGGTAGACTGCGAGCATCCCAGCAGGACTTCTGATTCCAGCACTGCTTCCAGAACGCAGGCAACTTAAAACTGTTCAGCCAGAAAACTTGGCAGATTCTCAGTTTCATTTGGGCAGGCTTACTGAGGAACCTTCTAGATCAATATAATCAAAGAGAACGTACATAGGAGGCTCCCTTCTAATTCCAGCCTGCAAGAACACTACACTTAGAGATACTGGCATTTGCTTTAGAGCCTGATTTGAGACACGCTCCTCTGTTGTTTGCAAAAGATCAAACTGCTAAAGAAAGCAGCCTATTTACACTTTTGATAGCAACCTTTGCCCAAGCTGCATGGCAGAACCATTTTTCTCTGGCAGATAAAGCCCTATTGAGGAAACCAATTGACAGAGACTCTACTGCCAGAGTAAGGTAAGCTCTTGACATGGCTGGATCATGTTCTTCCTTGGCACTTGACGTACCAAAAATATAGGATAAAAAAAATCGCTGTGCTTTTTATCACTGATGCCTAGAAAACCTTTCAAATCAGAGGAAGAGCTTCCAGCTTCAGCAAACAGCATGTTCTCTGCAATCGAGGTGTCCAAGCTGTTGATAGGGAACTAACTTCTTGTAAAAATCTTTCAGAGGGTTTGAGGTGTTTGAATCTGGATTCAAAATCACAAGGCTTTGAAATTGCCTGAAGTAGCACCTTTCTGGATGACAAATGTCCTGTTGGTGGGTGAGAAAGAATTCAGAGTCATGAGCTCTCTGGCACCTATTCCTTGGTTACTCCCGCCTGGCCCTTGGAGCATTTTCTGCTACAGCAAGTGTTCTAATATCTCAGATCTCAGCTTTCCTCTTCCTGCTACCAGAAACTGGTCAGGATTCTTTTTTTCATTAGTGTCATGTATTCTCTCTGCATTTCTGCCAACAGCAGGGATGTGCAATAGCCCTAATGAATTTTGCAGGTTCACTCGGAAAAGAGCCAACTCTTTTAGCTACTTCATTTCAATACAAGTTGCATCGATTCCCTCACAGGCCAGTGAACACACCACTAAAAAAACCTGACCTAGCAACTTCTTGCAGTATGGATTGGTAGTGAGATAAATTGTGATAAAACCTTATTTTGCTAGGTTTTAAAAGAAAAATAACTAGGCTATGCATAAAGCAACCTTCTTTAGCAATAGGAAAAAGAAAAACTGTCAGTGAAACGGACAAAGTCATGTTGCAAATGTTCTGCCAGACCTCCAGAAAGATTTGGAAATTTGTCCTCAAAACCTTAAACAAGGCAGGGGAGTGCCTTTGACACTGTTCTTTCTGCACATGGGAGTGCCTCCACCTCCAGAAAGCAGGCTGGTGTTAATTGCGGGATAGCAAGGAGTTTTAGAAGAAAATAAAAACTTAACTTGAAGTTTGTCAATACTTGTTGGTACTTTTTGTTTTCTTATCTCATTGCTCTTTCCAGTAAATTGCTCTTATCTCTACCCATGATCTTTACCTTTTTGTGTCCCCAATTCTCCTCTCCACACCACCACCGGCGGAGTGGGGGGGGTGTGAGTGAGCAGCACATGGTCTAGGGCGTTTCAGTAGGAACACTAAATTGGGGAATACCGTACCTAAACCACAATAATTTGTCATACAAGAGCTGAGACTTGTGACAAGATGCTGGTGATGTTCTCTGCCCTGAGCCTGGCTTGACCTCTGTGGAGTGGCTCCATGTGCACAGACTCAGGAGAGGAGTTTGCAGAAGATTAGGAGGACAGTTACTTCTTTCTTGTTTCCAATTTAAAATGGCTCTTATGAACACCAGAAGCAAAATTATCCAAAATTATCCTAGTACTGGTTTCTCAGCTAGTATAGAAGAGAATGAGTGAGAAGTTTACCATGAGAGGCAGTCAGATTATAAGATTAGGCAAGAGAAATAATGGAGAGGCTGCTACAGCCCAAGACTGTGCTGAAACCTCCGACAATCATTTCCCAATCAGCACACAAAGAATAGTCATCTACAGAGAAGAGCCACTGTGATTCAAATTATTGAAAAAAAAACCAACAAAATTGAGGTAATTTTGTGGCTATTTTTGCCAAAATGCCAACATGAAAACAGCTTAATTTTCTGAGATTGCATGCAGAGCCTTGCACTGACAACACATATTTCACACTTAGCTTTTACATTTTGTATGTAACAGCATGTAATCCACTGCAGTTTTATTCCACAACCTTAAAGAATTTCACACACATTAATTAATTACTCCTGACAAGACTCCTGTGAGGTAGGTGTATAATTTGCATTTTATAGGTGAGGAGTTTAGACAGAAGAAAATATTCCTGTCTCATACTTCTGTAAGTCAATTGAAAAATAAATCTCTGTTAACTAAGGGAGTTCCAGACTTGACTAAACCAATCAATGTCAAGGTTCAGTGCTGGAAAATGTGTTCTTTTCACTGACATCTGTGCTCATTCTGAAATACCACAATAACTTCCTCCGGTTCCTGTATGAAAATTTTCAGTGAGGGTCCCTTCCTTTCCTGAGTAGCTGCTTGAAGCCTGACACAATATAAGTCCTTGAGGAAACCAGGGCTTTGGGTTTAATGTCCTTAAAAGCTGGCAATCACTTTCCAGCTAGGCATAGTTGGAAGTTTTTTCATGGATGTGCCTTCTCTGGCAGAGACACTGCTGAGGGAAGAGACGTCTCTAGCAGAACTGCTGGCAGGGACCAGGCAGGGGAAACCTGGTGGCACCAAGCAGCTGGGATGTCTCAATTCCCAACTAGGGAGGCATGGAATTCCCTGACTCTTAACCCTGCCCCTGACAGCTCCTCTCTTAGGAAGATGCTGGGCTCCACAGCTGCTGAAGGAGAAACATCCTTAGCCTGCTTTGCTTCCCAGGCAGTCACCACACACTTGTAGCTCCAGGGGAGGTTATATAATTGATGAAGTACCTGGGAACAAGTACAGAGCCATTGCTTAAAGACCCACACCAGGCATTTCACTTTGCTTCTCACATAAAACCCCTTCCACCCAAAATTTCTTTACATAAGAATTTTTTTTAAAGTAAAATATAAATTGTTTTATTCCAATTAAATAATTATTCTTTTATATATATATATTTAATACTAAAGGAAAATTATTATTTTCATCAACAATTCATTCAGAAAAATACCATATTTCTTCATTTAGAATGTCTAGAACTTCATTTAAGACTATCATCACTTCAAAAAATTGCTTACTATGTTTACCGATACCCAAACTTTGGATCAAGCTTAATTCTAATGCTGAAAAATGAAGAAGTTGGAAAACTTAGGCAAGCAAAAGGGGGAAAAAAATCTCTTATTTCGCAAGAGAAAGTCTCAATTTTGCTTTTCTACTGTCATCAGTTTGTATCCAGCTATGAGGATAATTGCTCATGCACACCTACATCAACACAGTTGAACTTGATAGAATTTTTCCTGTTTGGTCTTACTACTCAAGAGATTTATAATTTATCACATGAAAACTATTACAGCTTCTGTGCTTCCAAACTCGTGTTAAAAAAAAAAATTAAAAATAAAACAGAAAAAAATTCTAAAAATTATTTAACATACACTTGCCTGGAGAGTAGCAGCAAGCATGAGCTTCAGGAGAAGCTGGGAGGAATAGGCAGGAAAAATGAGTCAAATAAATTGGATTCCCCTCACTACGTAAAAAGAGCTGAAAAATAGGAGTGGATTTTTAACTTAGTTTATGTGCATTAGCAGAAAATAAAATAGATGTGCTTCCTTGCAACTCACAAGTCTCTGCAATAAGGGTTCTTCATATTCCAGGCGGGCAGCTAAAATGGCACCCTGTGATAGTACCTGAGGGCCTGTAAATAGTTTATTTCTTTTAGCTTTTGTGGAAGGTGGTATGTTTTAGGTAAGCGAAATCTCCCTGATAAATAATTTCTGCAAAACCAAGGCATGTGTAAAGTGTTCACTGTGTGTATTCTCTTTTCTTGCTTGTATTTTGCAAAATATGTGATGAAAGGTTTATTTACTGTGATTTTTCACCCTTCTGGAGTCAAAATGCAAGACTACCGCTGCCTGACTTCTGTTCAGAAATGCAAAGATACAAAAAGCTAAAGAAATCTTTAAATATTAAAGGTTATAAACCCACCTAACACAAGCACGGCACTTCAGCAATTTAATACAATGCACTGAGAAACAATAGACAATAGAGCATGTGGCATAAACATTAGACAATAGAGCATGTGGCATAAACATTCAATTTTAGCAGATGTTCTCTTTGCTACATTCAAGCCTTTTACTGAGCCCTGAGATATTTATGGAAGACTCACTTCTGCTGCAGTCCTGGGTGAGAAGTGACACTAGGATGTGCAGCACCGCAAAAACAGCTCTGCAAGCTGACAAAATCCTGTGGTAAAGACCCACTGGAATAAACATTGTGTACAGGGAAAAGAAATGTGATAGATGTCAGTGAAAACTGCAGGAAATGTACTGTCTGCACACAGCATTCCCTGTGGCTAAACCTATCACTCCCATTGGCACATGAAATGCTTATTCTCTGGGGAAAAAGCAAAGCATTAGACAGCTAGATCAGAAGAATGAAACAGAGCTTCAAAGTTCTCGAGTGAGATAAGAGCAAAGCAGGCTTTACATGGTTGGTTGAGAATGGATGGAGTAACAGATGTCTTGTGAGCACTGCCTTTATAGAAAAGCAGTGCGTGGCTCTGAGACCCTGTTATGATCTGATTATAGGAGATGCCTCTGCCCGAATTAAGGTGCAAACGAGACCATCTGCCAAAGTCAATAGCAGGGATTTTATTTAACAGTAAATGAGTGTGAGGGAGAGAGATTGAAAGAAATAGAAAAGAGGGGGGTGGAGGAGAGAGAATGAGAGAGAGAGAGAAAGAGAGAGAGAGGTTAAGCAGATGAGAGGTGAGGATCCAGTGGAGTCCTGTTGGTCTTTTTTCACCCTGGGTGTCTTGGTGGTGAGGGTCCAGAGGTCATACAGAACTCTTCACTATTTAGCAAGCAAAGGAATTAATGCTTATTGGCTACACAGTTCTCCTATTCTATTGGTCAGTGAGTGATTCCCTCATTTCCAATGCTAATTATTCCTATGTGCAGTCTTTCTCTTCTTTTGAGCCAGTGGTCAGGATCTCCCCCTGATGGAATTACCATTTTCTCAGACAGAGCTGATTTCAGCACAGTTGCTGAGTTGGCTTTCCTTGTGGCCCATAAATTCTGCATTCTTCATGTCTTTTATCAGTGATACATTCTTCTCCCCCAGATTTATTTACCTCCCCTTAGGCTGAGACAGTCAGACAGCAGCACACCTTTATCTCGTCTCAAGTGCTTCTTTGGCTTAAACCCTTATCCTCTCTGGTTCTCTTAATCTGATCCAGTTTAAAGCTATTATAGACAGAACCAAGGCTTGTGAGGGAGCCTCAAGCATATTTCATCTTCTCCTGTTTCTGTTTCCAGGTGAAGCAAGGCTAGGGCCCTTGGGAGTTCCTGGGTGTGTTCCAAAGGATTCCTCAGTCTCAAAAAGGTGGGTCACAGGACAACCTTCATCTTCTGGAAAACTAAAAGGGCAAGATCAGCACGTTTTAAAAACTGTATTAATGTCACGAATATTAATGTTTATTTTTCTGTTATTTGGAATAGGGCAGTTATTACAAAATCTTCACTAGAAAGAAACACAACATTGTCTTACTACATTTATACACTCATAATGATCTTGCATCCCAAAAAAGTAGAAGGGGAAAAATAATAGAAAATGACTTGCACCAGGAACCATTTGAGTCTCTCGGCTGTCGTTATAGTTATTGTATGCAAATAGATGTACACAGCTTAAAGCCTTGCTCTGATCTGCTCTCTTATTTCCCAAAGACACACTCAACACTAATGACTACCTGCGTGACACAATGGAACTCATAATTACTTTTCATTTAACAAAAAACAGCAAATGTTAATGAAGAGTTTCGAGTATTTCCCATATCTCAAGATACTACTTCAGGTGTCTTAATCAGCTTGTAAGCCTGCTTAGAATAATAAAGATAAACCCAAAGACTGGTAGGAATTAGATACTTTTGATGACCCCTAATTGTAAAACTTCAAACAAAACAGCAGGGAAATAAAAATAAAAAACAAGGAAATAAAACCCCATGGAATGATATTCTAAATGACAGATGATTATAATGGAGTACATGAGTGACAAATCTAAGGAGTATCTTTTCAATAGCTCAGAGACAAAAGTACATCAGTGAAGAGGCTTGAAATTTCATTGAGTAAATGGAGACAGAGAGGAAGAAATTATCTAAGACGAGGAAAAGGCAAGACTGATAAAAAGAGATGAAGGAGTAAATTAATTTCACTTTAAGATAAAGAATGGTGCTATGAAAAAGGCAAAAGAAATGACAGCTGGGAAAGGGCACGCAGGAAACTATATGCACAAATTGCAAATTATAAGTTTCAATAAGTTTTCCTAATTTCCTGACTTCAAGAAGGAAAGGGGGTGAAAAATGTAGGTGGGTTAGAAACTAGAATAAGAATAAAGACATAGTGGTTTAGATGAGCTCAAAGCCACTGAAGATTTCTGAGAAATCAGTTGAAAATTATTGTAAATTATTACCTTGTGAAATCTCTTATCTTTGGAAAATTAGTGGTAGTTGTATACGAGCTACCAGCAA
This sequence comes from Dicrurus megarhynchus, assembly GCA_013399195.1. Taxonomy (NCBI): domain Eukaryota; kingdom Metazoa; phylum Chordata; class Aves; order Passeriformes; family Dicruridae; genus Dicrurus; species Dicrurus megarhynchus. Next base: position 26,455 of record VXAD01012654.1, on the reverse strand, counting down.
TTGTCAAAATATCTTCTTGTTGGCAGCCTCATAAGAAATGCCAAAAAACAAACAGCTGTGAAAGAGTCTTAACTGACTACTTCTGGAGGATTTGCTCTCAAGGTCAGTCAAGCAAATAAGCTGTTTTGAATTACCCATCAAGCCTTACAAATTTTTTTTATCCTTTTGAAAATGTACAAACAAGTTATTTTTCAAAATGTATTTAAGAGTATTTGTATAGTAACTCTCCTAATGCCAGAGCTATAGTTTATGACACTATAAATCTTCATCATTCAATGTTTGAAAAGTAAGAATCATTGGCCTGTTTTATTGGTACACTTAAGATTATTCTTGCTGAGAAGACCACACTCTTAGAAGAGATTTGGAACAACTGCTGTATTCAATTAAAATGCCTTTAGCAGCTTTATGCCTCAGTTTCCAATTAACACAACAGAAACATCTCCTTTCCTGTTTGTAAGAATACATTTTTTAATGTTGCTCAGTGACACATTCCACAGTGACAATAAGCAGGTTAATCTACAGCTAAATGTGTAATTCCTGCCAGCAATCATGTTAGACATTTGTCTTTGGGTTTTAAAATAAAAATAATTTATTATCAAATCCTTAGAGAGGCCGTGAGACAAAGAAAGAGAAAGGAGAACCTGGTTAGATGGAAAAGAAAGTGTAAAAAGTAACCAACCCTAACTGTGCAGCTGTGCTGTCCTGGTCCTGTTCTGTGTAAAACCAATCTTTAATTAGAGATTTCCTAGGAAATATAAAGCCCCATGTTCAGTGTACTTAGTCTTCATAAAACCACTGAGCATAGTGTGGCAAACTGATATTACTTGCAAGAAAGTACTGCAAAATGGTTAAAGAACCTAAAAAAACCCTTTAACATTTGTATTCATAAGAGCTGTAGCAGATTACCAGCGGAGCCACTCAAAGAGGCTCTCGAGATCAGTTCAATCTCCTATTCATTGACAGCTTTGGCACAAAACATTGCTGTGGACTCCTTAAGACCTGCTAAGGGCATGAAGCTGAATGGTACCATCAAAAGAGAAATAAAGATACCATTCAAAAACCAAAATGACCTTGAAAGCAGGAATAATAAAATGGGTTGAGGCTAACCAACTGCAGGTGTCAGTTGGCAGAGAACAACTCGGTTTGAGCTGGCTGTTCATACATTTTGGTTGAAAATCAGAGGGATACTTTAGGCTGCAGGAGAGCAAGGTTCAGCAACAGCTTTCTGAAATACTGCCAGAGTGACAGAGGAGCAGATTTCCAAGTCTGCTAGTGTTGAGGATTTCTCTTCACTTGGATTCAGCCTCAAAGCCTGGGAATATTCAAATATCAAAGCAAAGCTGTGTGCTGCTTTCCAAATTGTAGTTTACTGATGGCATCTTGGTAAAAGCAAGGAGGTGATGATTACAAAATCTCCAGAATGAGGACCTGTGGTTCATAACTCTGTTTCTTGGTCTTGATGCAAATATGTTGTTCATCCAAGCAAGACATGAATCTTCTCTGGGGCATCTTCAAAACTGCAATGAAATCACACTTGAATTTAAAACCACCCCCAGCCTTAACTAATTTCTGCTTCAGTGCCCCAAATACGAAGCAGACTTTTAGAGAAAGAGTAGAATGTATTCATTCCTTCAGTATTAAAAAAGTAACCCAAAATTTATTATGTACATAAATCTTCCATGAAAGAATGAATCAATAAAGAAAAAGAAATATCATTTTATGATATTGCAGTACTGAAAGAAACTTAGAATAACTGTGAAAAGGTGGGTAAAGAAACTATGATAGAATAGTTGCATCTGACCTACTGTTTGCACTCAAAATAAAAATGAAAAACATCAGAGGGGGATAGTTTTATTGGCTGGTCAAAAATGAGAAGTTCAGGATATAATCAAATAATATATCAGTAAACCTCCACACAAAAACTCAGACAGGCTGTCTGCATAACTGGTATAGTCAGTGAGGGAGTATTTCTTCTTTGTTTTCTTTGTTTCCCTTTGCACGGTTCCCTTACATCAAAACAAAGAAGTAATTCAGAGATGACAATGAGCACTGTGAGTTATGTACTGTCAAATATACTCAGTTGCAGAGCATCTTTCTCAATGAATGAAGAAATAAATAAATCCTTAGCAAGGAGGAAAGGAATGCAGATGAAATCTGGCTACTTCATTTTAATTGAATTGACTATGTTTTAGTGACTCTGTATGAAACAAGTATAGAAAAATGGCATAGGAGGAAAAAAAGAAAGACACTTTTGGATTCGGGGGACAATGGAAGGAGCAGGGATAATACCCTGCTCACAGTGACAGAAGGCTAAAAGATCTTTTCACTGAGTTTCAGCCAAGTTTTCAGCAAACAATGACTAATGTTTTCTACAGCATGAAGACTTTCCTGCAGGACTGAGACAAAGCACATTCAATAAGCAGTGTGCTTCACTTCATTATCTCATGACTGAGTTTCCTCAAGCACCCTTAGACAGTGAAAGAGTTTAATCTTTTAAATGTCCTTTGGAAAGGGCATGAACACACAAACCTCCATCTGTACCTACACACAAATACACCCCTACACACACAGTCCCTTACCTGGACACTGGGAAAACTGCACAGTTTTAATTTTTATACAGTAGAATTTTGATACAAAACCTGCAGATTTCATGTGCCTCAGCTAAGCATTAGTTATGGTCTTCAAAAGGATAGACCCAAATGAAAATGGCTTTAGTCTAAACAAAGTTTTAAAAGAAAATATGCAAAATGTATTTTATTGATACCTTAAGGTTACTTGAAGAGGAGTTTAATTCACTTAAAAGAGAAATATAACCACTGAAATCTTTGTAAACCTAATAAATCTGGAAGAGAATGGAAAAAACCTTGAGGGAAATAACAGACTGCATTAAACCTTGAGGAAGACTGACTCTGAATTTCATATAAAGTGCAGTGTACAAATATGTCTACTTGGGGCTTTTTCTGGTCTTGCAGTTTACTCTAGATGAGATATGCTGTGAGCTCTAAGTTCTGTGAACATTATATTAAATCAGAGGGTTGTGATACACACTTCAAATGGGATGAGCTTCATATCTTGCAGACACAAATGCTACCCAAGCTTAATCATCAGTAGACTGTGGAGAACTCTTGGTTCTATAAATTTTAGCAGGTTTGTAATTGTGTCATCTCTATAGGCATTTGTAATCATGCTTTCATTTCAAACAATGTAAATCCCCAAAACATTGTCATAACCTTATTATCTACTCTTCCTGTTTGTTTTCCATCAGTTTCAATACTGCAAGCTTCTCATTATTTCAAACACAGAAGCGAGAGCTTTTGAATGGTGACAAATATCTTATGATACTCTTCATGGAAATGGTAAGCCCAATTGTACTTTGTCTGCACATAATGAACTCCTTGATGATAATCATCTACTACTAACACAGAACTCTCCACTTGAGTGAAACTTTATGAATATTAAGTGGGACAGATTCCCTACCTGGAAGAGTTGACTATATAAAAAAAGTCAGACAATATCTGTTTCTTACAACCCAAAGAAAGAAAGGAAGAATTACCTGTAAGACTCAGTTCAGCCATTTAAGAATTATTATTGTTGCTTCCAGTATCTGTTGTTCTGGACACCACGGGGAAAAAAATTGTCAAATCCTGCAGTGAAACTTCTAATTAAACAGTAGTCAACATTCCATAGAACTTTTATTTTTACCCTGTTCCAGTATTTTCTATTGTTTACTCCAGGAATAGTCCCATTGATTTCAATGAAAATTCTCAGTGTAGCAACCTGGAGCTTTTGTACTCTCCACAGCAAGGATATCAGAATCTCCCTTGCAATTATTTCAGCTGAGAAGCATTTGCGCACAGAACTTCAGCTAAGTACAGAAAGGATTTTAAGTATTCTTTTAATAGATTGCAGAAATCATTTTTTCACTTGCAGGTGTCAGAACTATTTGTCCTTTTGACTACTTGCTGCTCCAGATTTGTAGGTGACCAGTCAACAACATGTCATCAGGATATCATGTAATCACACAAGGCAGGAGAAGAGAGAAAGCAGAGGAGGTGAGAGTGATTATCTTTGTCAAAGGCAGCAGTCATATCAAGAAGAATAAGCTAGAGGCACACACCTTAAATTGATCAAGGGATGGCTCATTAGGAGCCTTGCTTCTTGCTGCTTCTGAGGTAGGGAAAGGGCAGAAGGCAGACAATAAAGACTTGAGAAGACAGATGCAGGAGAAGCCGCTGCAGCAGAGGGGTTTGGGAGATAAACAGAAGGAAAGGAAGGAGCAAAAATGTGACCTGAGACTGAGGTGGGAGATAGAAGAGTTTTGTTAACGTAAGATACCACAAGAGCATGATTTTAAGTGGTGCTGAGAGAAAGGCAAGAGCCCCCAAAATGCTTGAGAGAGGAGGAAACTGAAGGAACAGGTGAGACCCCCTCAGATAAAGATTCGAGGGGAGCATACGATTCCGACACTGTGGTGAGTGGTGGCAGATGGGAAGAGGTAGGAGGGAAAAAAAGAGAAATGTTCAGAGATGATTCTGGGCACTTCAAAACAGAAAGAGACATCAGAAATGTTCATATAAATTTCCTATGGAGACATCATTTTTATGACGTGGGTGAAAGGAAAGGAGAGCTCTTTCTCATTATCTGTTTGTTTATGGGGTTTTTTAAAATTATTTTTATTAACCTAATGTGTAATTGTGCTTCCTTGGAAAGGTGATGATAAACTAGAGAAGGATTTGAAAAAGTTTCTCTGAATGTATTATCTGTTTGCTGACTATAAGTTCCCAACACCAGTTAGGAAATAATCAACAAAAAGAAAACCTACTCAACACATACTAACAAACTTTGTGCCCTTGAGATTCTGCAGCAGTGCAAGCACAAACTAACTACAATTCCAGTGAAATACAGATGTGTGTTAATATTAAAATAAACAAAAAGAAATCCGAGTTTGATATTAACAAGTAACTGAAGTAACTGGCTCTATTTGCAACAAGGATGCTTTCCAATGCTTTTTTTGGAGACAGTCTTCATCTATAGCTTTATATTAAAAATAAAGATTAGATTATGGTCTTTTAATCAATATCCTCATTGATTTTAATTAAAACAGAATGAAGAGATGTGGGAACTCATTCAAATAACATCTCAATTAGGCATTAAGGATTCACATGCAGTTCATACAGTAACATTTGCATTGCAGGCAAAATTTTGCAGAAACAGGTGAAATAATGGACTCTGGGGCTTTCCGCTGCTGGTGAGCAAAGCAAAGACACCGTGTGACATGGAATCACCCTGGGACAGCATGTGGACACTTCTGCCAAAGGTATGTTGGAACATTCCAGTGGGCTTCCTAAGAAAGCTCAGGCTGCTGCTGGGAAGAAGACAAAGGACGTCTGCCAAAGTAAATCTGTGCTCAAGGCCACCATGGGTACCACAGCCAGTAGAGTCTGTGGTCCCAGAAGCTCTCTGCAGTTTGGGGAGCATCAGTTCCCCTTTCTGAGCCTCACAGGAAATACCTGTGGACATCCACGTGACATATCCAGAGCTCCATCAGCACCACTGCCCCGAACTCTTCTCATCAGGCAACCATCAGCATGCAGGAAGCCTTTTGTGAAATGGAAAACAAACAACCTATTAAAACAAAACTAGATTAACACTTTTTTTATAGTCTGTCATTACCACTTCATGCCAGATGGGAAACACAAGGAGTGTGCAGGTGAGATGCTGCCACCTGTCAAAACCAGGTCATACGAAAACCTTTCTTTTGTCATTGCTCCTTTGGAAGCATTAACAAAGCCCGAGACACCGGACTTTAATTTTGGATTTTTTTTTCTTTCTGTTTATTACACACCCACAGAGGCCAGGTGAAAATATGTGAAATGAAATATTGAAATGTTTCAAGGGTCAGAGAAACAACACTCTCTACAAAACATTAAAATGTGATCACAGGCAGACATATTCAGTGCATTTTATTTGACAGAAGTGGTGACAACAGTGAAATGCAGAAGCTGAAACAACTTCCAGGAAATTTGAAAATAAAATAGCACATATAAAATGTCATTCCACAAAACTCTAGGCTATATGGTACCACAAACTGAGTGCTTCCTTCCAGTTTAGCTGGAATGCAGACAGAATGCAAAAGATGAAAAGCAACAGTGACATGAAGATTAACACCATGTCACAACAGAGGTACCTCAGGACAGTATGTCAAAATGAGAAAATAGAGTGGTCTAATTTTATATAAATATATAATTTGAGATGTCTTTACATATATTTATACACACAGGCATGCACACAAATTCACTTCAAATGCATGCACACTGCTGAATAAATATACCACATCTGTGAGCCATATGACCCCAATCAAGCTCTTCAAATAGCCCCAAGGGATGTGAATATCATTGGAAAGCCCATGAAGTCACATGCATTTCTTTCAGAGTCCCTTAGAAAACACAGACATTGGGAAATTCAAATCAAAGCTCATCTAAAAAACCTGCTTTTTGGCCGACTTTGCAGCTTTTCAGCAGAAGTCATCAGAGAGGCCCTTGGTGGTGCATGTGGCTCTTTCCAGGAGCTGGCAGAGGGATGCTCCCCTCTCCAGGGCTCAGCCAGCCCGGGTGCCAGTGGGCTCCTCACTTCCCACACCAGGGCACTGTCACAGCTGTTTTGTTTCTGTGTCCCCTCCAGCTCTGAGCACTCTTCTCTCTGAATTTCTGACTCCACAAGTGCCAAGAATAGATTTAAAGGGTAGTTAACAGGCTTTTTGCTTGAAGTCTTCCTATCACTCGTATTTATAGCTTAATCCATCAACAGATTCTTGTTTCGGCCTTCTCATTTCAAAGCAAGCTTCTTTCTTGGGAAAAGAGATCACAGCTAAAGTGATGAGTTTTGTAAGGACATTCCAAAACAGCATTAGAGGGAAAAAATCAAACCATCTCTGTGTTTCCTTATGCAAGTTTTATTAGCACTAGCTCATTGAGGCTCACAAAGCTTTCAGACACAGAAATAAAAGACTTTCTGACCGAAATCATTGTCACAGGCTCTTTTTAAGGCTGGGAAATGGGAACACACATGACGAAGCAAATCAATGCCCCAAAGAGCTTTAAGTATGTGCTATGGGGCCACCCTCAATTGGGGTATTTTTCTGAGCTGCAATCTGGAAGCCAAATTTGCAAGGAATGTTTAAGCTTTTAAGATGATTACAGGTGACTGTGCAGATTTATGAAAGGGTCTAACGGAGTTAAGTACCTTATTTCCCTTGACGTTCAATGGTTTTTAGGCACTTCTCTCCTTATTAGATGTCACAATTTAATTTACCCTTTAGCTATATTTTTTTTCAGAATACCAAAGTAAAACACTCTCTTACAGTAATTCTTCTAATTAAATGTTTTTGACTCGAATATGCTAAAAAAATCTACAAACGTGAGCATTTTTATTTGTCGTATATTTACCTGCTCATATAAGATATTGCACCCCCCTTTGTCATTTTCCGGTTCCCCATCTTAAAGTCGGAACAAACAGAAAATATTTTTATATTCCTGGGGTAAAAATCCTAAATATCTTGTTCCCCTCTAAAACGGCAACCCCTGTGAAAACCAGAAGTAACACAAATACTTGTATATTTTTGCAAAGTAATAAAAGACTCTGAGCTCTGCTCCTCAGTGAGCTGTCTGTTGCAAACTGTCACTTAAATGTAAATCCATCATCGCCTTATGCATCCATGCTATAGACTTTTTCCCACAACCTCTGGGAAATGTGCCTTCTTCCCTGAACCCTTAACCAATAAAACAGATTTCTACCAGGCAGCTGTGAAATGTTTATGCTTGCTTAAAATCTTGCCGTCCTCAAGAACACAGAAAACACAGGGATTGCCATATCTGATCAGCTCAATGATCCATCTCAGCCACTCTCTCACCTCCAACCCTTGCCAGTATCTGAAGGGAGCATAATGAAGCTACTTTTAAAAGGGTGCTTGTTATCTCTGTGCAGCGTGCCCAAGATGCCATTTCCAAGGATCAAACAGGCTCTTCATCTTATTCAAATTACAGACAGGAGAAGATACAGCCATTATTTAGAATCTGTACAATTCTATGAATTAAGAAACTTGTTTGCACAAAATGTGATGAATGAAAAAGAATGATCCTTGCTTCACCGAGATCAATTGAGTTACAGTGATCTGAGGATCTGTTTCAAATCACCAAACTTGGAAGCTTCAAAAAGGAGTCTTCTTTTTCTTTGTTAGTTTTCAAACATAGGTAGCTATCTAATACACTAATAATATTTTAGGGTAAATTCTTAAGTGGATTGTCAACTATGATTTATTACTATTCTCAGGAAGATGACGAAAATATTTTGAAGACAGAAACTTGTAGGGAGTTGTTCACATCAGATGGCTGCAGCAATATATTAAGACCTCTTTTTTCTAATAGAAAAGCATCCTCAGTATATTTCTATGCTTTTTACTGGACATCCATTTTGCAATACAAATAAGGCATTGATTAGGGACACATTCGGATTTCAGGCATGGCTTGACTATGAAAATTCTTCACTCTGTGACAATATTAAAAAAAAAAAAACCTAACAAAACCCACCAAAAACATGCACATGTTCAAAAGCTTTTTATATTCTCACATGTGGCATGAATTTAGGTTTTCAGAGTGGCAGAATTCGCCCAGAGCACGCATGTCTTGATCCATAGAAGAAAATATTAGGTAATACAAAGGTGGTTTAAATAATTCCAGGAGCCCAAAAATCTTGCTGACTCTCCCTTAAGTCTCCTTGGAGGCTGGAACTTGCATTGGATAAACAAGGCTAAAGCTAAAGCAGCATTGGAAGTAGAAAATCTGTGCCTTCATTTCCTCTTCTCCTGTCTCAGTCCTGCCTTGAGATGCTGAATTACCTGAGTAAGGTATTTAGACTCTTTTTTCTTGTTACTTGTTGGCTCTCAAAGGAGAAGAAAACCACAATGCTGCTAAATCACACAACCACAAACAATTCCATGAAGAAACAAATTATGGTCTCAGCAAAACTGGCACCAAACTGAGATCAGAACTGAGCCCAGCGAACTTGTGTTTGGGCTGTAGCCAGACCTAGCAAATAAACCTAGTAGCAAATTCTAGGCAGAAATATTTAATAAGGTCATTTCTTAGCTGCAGTAGCCTATGGTTCCAAGATTAAGTATTTAGTCAAGAAGTGAACTGGGTTTGTAGCTTTTTTCCCCAAATTTTTTCTGTGCTGCCATTTACCTGTGAGAGAACTTTGAAGCCTAGTGCCCATGATTTAAGGTGATTTTCTGCAAAGTCAGGAAAGGTTGCTGTGATTCCTTGGGAGTTATTCATGTCTTTGGGGAATGAGCACAGTATGTGCATTTGTGTGTTTGTGTATAAATATAAATATAAATATAAATATATGAAAATTCTGATTCCTGAATGGAGGAAGCTGATTCAGGAATAATCTCTCATTTTCTTAATTGCTTCCTGATGGGAGTTATAGAGGAAAAACTGCATTTCTGTGTCAGATCCAGTGGTAGAAATATTACAAATAAATTCATATTTTCAACCTAGATTTTTAAAATTCATGCAATTTCAAACATCTTACAGTGTCAGAACACTCTCTTTTCATTGTAAATCAGATATTCTTTAAACAAATCAGACCAAGCAACCCAAAAAAAGAAGGATTTAGGACCTGTAGCTACTTTCCAGTATGGTCGACATGAATTACACAAGCATTTTATTTTGCCTGGGTACCACACCTCCTTCCAGCAGATTCAGTTTTGATGCCAGTTTATTATTTTAAGGAAGCGTTTACGGTAACCTAGCCAGCAGAAGAGATGCTGCCCACGCTGCAAAGGCACTTCTTGAAGACAGAAATGGAGCCACAGTGGGTCAGTACCAACAACAAAACCTAAATTTTCTTCCTCAGAAATAGTTTCATTGTCCATAGCACCCCTTTCCATGCGCTATAGACATTTGTTTTCTCAGAACAGCAACCTCCCACTAGAAGAAATGGCAGGAGGAGAATCCTGTGTTTAGGAGACACTCTGAGGGAGCTGTTTATCCCCAAACCAACTCAGACCTAATAATTCAGAGATTAAAAATGCACAGCATCTTGAACAGAAGCAAGCAGCAGATGGGAAACCATTATGAATCATAAGGGCAGCAAACCATTGCAACTCTCAGAAGGAGGTAAGCAACCACAACAGAAGACCAAGTTCTTCTCTGCATATAGAGTCTTAAAACTAACCTGAGTCAAGAAAACCAGACAAATCCAAACAACCTGGAGTCCTGCAGGATTATACTTCAAAGAGAGCCCACTTCTTGTAGAAAGAAACTCAGATTTTGAAGGGTGACATTAATTTTCTCTTCATTTCTTAGCCTGCTCTTTTCACATGCATTGTCACAATCCACAGGAAAAGCAAAATCAGTAACACATAATAGAAACCCTGAAATTATATAAAGATGGTAGAAACAAATGAATTGACAACAGAAAATACCCAAATCCATAGACAAATAGGTTGTAAAACTCAATTCAACAGGCAGCTGATCAAAGTGAACGTTCCTGGTATGGAATTAACACTTACCCAATTAGAGAAATAAAATCTTATATGGTCTAACATCATTAAAAAAAAAAAAAAAACAATAAAACCACAACAACAACAACCAAACACAAACAAACAAATAAACCACCAAACAATCAAAAAAAATCAAACACCACAAACAAGAATCCTATGTATTTCCCATCTGGTGAATGTTTTACTTGCAAGATCTTGTGGCTTCTTTGCCTAGTTTACCTACAAAATGCTTGACAGGAGCACTATTTTTTTTCAGTTTATTTCATGCCCTTGAGGCTAGGAAGTCTCTTCTTTAAATTAATTACTGGTGTTCTGGTCATGACTGGTAGTGACCAATGTTTCGTAGACATCTCCTCTTCAAACTCTCAGAAAGGGCTTGAACTATTTTAAGATTAATGAATAATAATAATTTATTTTATTAAAACTCATTAAAAGGAATTTTGCTCTGACTTACCTTCCATTATAGACTACTGAGTCAAAGGAAATGCAGGAAAGAATCTTATACATAAATTTTATTACATCTCTCATTCTAAATTCAGTGTAAAGGAGAAGAAACACAGTGTCACACATTTGTTCTCAAAGACAAATGAAATCTGTTCTTTGTACTGGCTTCTTCCACACAGAGAGGCAGTATGGTACAAGAGACACACTTATCTCCTGGGAATTTAACCCAGCTTCCAGTCCTCGGCCTGGATTATTTGTTGTGATTCAATAAGATGTATTCTGTACCTAATAAACCATTTAATTTGAATAATTATTGCACTGTTCAACTAAAATTGGAGTGATAATAGTATGTGGATTCCTCCACTGAACTCCTTCCCTCCGTAACAGTGTCACAGAGCAATGTCATTTGAAGTAATCACTTTAGTTTAATAGCTCAGTAACCATAAATTATATAAAACTATAAAAAATGAATTAAAGTGACATAAAACAATCTGCTCTGAAAGGGGAGGGTGTTATTTTCAAGGTGGAAATGGCAAGAGCACTGTCTCATCCAGCAAGGTAGTGGGATGGGATGTGGAGCACCTCTCTTTGCAAAACCTAAAATTCTATACCATATACAAAGAACTGTTTCAAGACTTAGGAATTTGCCTTAGAGGCCAAATGGATTTGCCTGTAGTTTGAGCAAGTAAGACTGAAGAATGACCTGAGCTGATAAATTTCCCTTCCCATACATTTATTTTAAAAATACCTAAAAAAAATCTGTAGGCTAGAGATCACACAACCCAAAACCAGCTACCAAGCACAGCAAACACAAGCATGCTTTTGTTTTGTTGTCTGTGATGTGGTTCTAAAAAGTGCTTTGTTCTCTAAAATGTTAAAACCAAAAGCATCAACAATTGTTATTTCTTAAACACCATTCAGAAAGACTTTTGTCAAGGACAGAGAAAATGTTGAATACTAAGTGGGTTCTACCACAGTAGAAGGAACCTTTTAATGTTTTCTTCAAGAACCACTGCTTACAAATTTTCCCTCTATTTCAAAGTTGCCTGAGTTTCATTATGACCGGTGCTGCTTCCTCAACACTCTAATTTTGTCTTCTGCTGGCCTCTAAATTTCCTCTTGGAATTTAATTCCCTTTGGCTGCCAAAAGGCCGGTTGTGATCTCAATGAGGAGGCAGTTGTAGCAAGGGCAGTGTAGAATCATGTCATTTCAGCTTTATCATGGAGATGTTGGTGACAACAACAACGCAGAATTCTGGAGAACCACAATACTCTAAAGCATCAGCAGCACTGCAGAACTAAAGAGTGAATCTAACTGAAAATAATTGCTTTAAAGTCACACAGCTGCAGTGACCGAAAAGCCAAACCCCTCACAGCATTTCCTCATCTAGGCAGACTGTGACAAGAGGAAGAGTGGGAGATTTGAGTTCATGTCTGCATGGCAACCAGGTAAGAGAATACAATATTTTGAAGCAGATTACTGACTGATCTTCCAGAAACTATATTTTTGTGAAATATATCCAGCAGTGTGACCCACATCCAACATCCACTTCCCCTGAGAAGTGAACACGTCCAGAGACAGAACGCCCTCAGGCAAAGAGGCTACCCCTTGGACTAGGAGAGATCTCTGGACTCAAATCAGGCTTTTGAAATAAAAGTTGCAAGGTTAAGGCACAGAGCAAAGTCACATATTTTTAAAGCAGAAAAGACCATCAGTCTGGTCTGACCTTCCACAAAACAGAGGCAGAGTGTTCCTGACTGCTGAAAGGTTTGCCTTTGCTTGGTACTGCAACACAAGAAACAATCTTTTCAGCATGGCAGTGGATGCTTGGCTAGTAAAGAAAAATTGGCTTTCCCTAGCACAGAGCACCTCCTGCTATTTATAGCTGTTACAGGAATAGAGATTTGTGCATTTTTTTGACACTGGTCCAACATTAGTGCATTTATTTGACACATCAAAATCAGAAACTTTACTACAGGCCTTAGTAAGAGACTGTGAATATTTTTGAGGTATCCTTCATAGCCTGGTCCCCATAAAAAGCACAGTCCAAAAAAAACCAAGCAAACAAAAAGAAACACTTTAAACCCTCACCTCTCTGAACCTATCCATCATATCACCAGACTTCTTCTCTCACTTGTCATTAGAATTATTTATTACATCTCAAGCTCCAAGTAAAAGTGTCACACTGAAAGAGGAGATAAAAAAACAGTCTTAACAAAATACAAATTAACAGTATGATGTTAAAAGAGAAGGGAAATATTCTCATTTTGAATGTGGACCAATCTTAATATATCAGGGTGAATTTGGTTTATTACACCCTTGGGAAAGCATCTTGCTACAGTTTATGTTCATAGGAAGACAAAATAAAAAGGAGCATGTAGCAAAAACTTTTATACTTTCTCCCTCTCTGTCACCACACGCCCACCACACTCTCAATCTAATTTTTTAAGTGCCTGCTAACAATGGCTTTTAAAAAGTTCAGTTTGATCCAGGTAACCAGAAAAGGAGATTTCAGAGGTTCTGGATTGTTATAACTCACTAGTCTTTTGTTGTTTCTGACTCTTTCAGGCAGTAAAATCTTACAGCTTTTGAATGGTATGGCATGTGGATTTACCAGTGTGTACTTGCAAGATTTGTAGGTGTGTACTTGCAGCTGTCTCGGATCAAAGTATCTTTAAACTGATTTAAACCAATAAAAATGTCTTTTAGTTTGCAAACTGAATGTAAATAGTGTGTTGGAATGCCAGACTAGGTCTAGAAAGCGAATGAATGCTTTTATGGGTAATGACTGGGTCGAAAGGCTTTACATAAAAACTAGACAGCATCAGTTTGCAAAAAGAGGTCCTTGCCTAAGAATTTACACAAAGAAAACAGCACATGGCAATTCAGACTGCTACAAATACCATCAAACAAACGAAATGCCTAGGCCCAGAGGAAGTGATGAGGTGATAGGGAAGCATCAGGTCAGGGCATCAGCACTGGTTAGACATATCATTCTCATGCTGACCTGCTATCATTTTCTGTCAAACAGTTTACTATGCGCACTTTAGCTTCCTCACAAAATGCTCATCATTTTATTTGTCTTTCAAAAGTTATTTTGTGGATATCAAAATGACCTTTCTAAAAGATTGGAAGGAGGCTTTGCCTATTCAATTACATAATCGCCTGTAATTTAGATGGTGCTGCATCATTGCTATGCTGCTCATTTCCTGGTTAATCCTGAGAAAGTCACTCCAGTAGTTTTCTGCCTCATTTCACCAGAAAAAAATAATAGTAGGAATACTGGAAAGATAGAGGCACCCAGTTTTTCCTATCAGATCTCTGCCCACTCCTGTCTGTAATCTGACAGTGCTGCAGGTGCTGTTCTCTACTTGTGGGATGATGACATGAGCATGATGTATGGAGAAGTCATGGAACTAATTAATTGAGCCTTTTACTCTGGTGATATGGCTTATGTTGAGGAGGGTCCATCTGGAATAATTTAATTGTTTCTTTATTCTCGTAGCCTAAGAGAAATATTGTGCAGTCACCTGACTACTTGGTATCAATTTCAGCATGAATACACAAGAGGCACAGCCATTAATGTGAAGGTGGTAATTCATGACCACTTGGGATGGGCAGGCCACCTATGTTTGAATTAAGAGCCCTGTCTGCAGTGTGTATCTTTTCAGGTAAAGATTTTCCATGCTCCTGTCTATGGTATTCATTTAATTTATGGAAAGCTTCCCGTTATATCCCAGTACAAATTCATACAGCATCAATATTCATATAAATTTATAACAGCAGGTTCAAAATAACAGTACACTGAATACATTAGCATTCCTCTTCCATCTTGCAGGCAAGATAAATACATTATGAAGCAGACCCAAAAGATTCACATAAAAGTACGTTATTTTTGCCCACAAAATATTTGCTATTTTGTTATTCTCAAGCAGATGCAAATTGAAAGTTACTTTTGCTGTAATTAGAAGAAGGTAAGACTGGGGCTTTGAGAACTGTTTCTACATTATGGGAAGACATCGTTGCAGCTCAAACCTGCTCTTGACAAAGACAGAAGCTGACCTAAGGAAAGCTGATGCCTGCTGGGAAAATTGCATGTACCCATGGATGAGACCTGTCAACAGAGTTTACACTGATAAGGTCAGACAGATTTCAGAGCTGGTTTTGTTTATGGTTTTTGATTTTTTGTGGGTTTGGTTTGGTTTTTTAACTATCCTTGCATTTGGGAAGCTATTCTGATCAGGACAAGAGCAATTTTAGGCAACAACAACTTCTAAAGAAGCATTTTGTTTCCAAGGCTAATCAATTTAGCACATTCCCTATAATGTGGACAGCAGTCCCTGTACCATCTTTGTAACAAATTTAGTATAACCATAAGGCATAGATTGGGAATGATACCAGTCACAGGTCAGAGCAACACCAGGTATTCCAAAAAGCTTCAGTACCTACCCAAATCACAAATTGTTTTTGAATTCTCCTTGGAATATGCTTCTGGAAAAACATTGTTCAATCTGCTGCCAGGACTGGTCTATCTTACTGCTCTTAACCCAAAAACATATGGAAGGACCTGCCCTGGTGGACAATATAGAGATGATCTTTTCTGTCTTCTCTTTTTCCCTTACAGAAATCTACCATCTTCATTGTGATGAGAACACATAGTAATGCCCCCTGAAAATACTTAATGACCAGCTCCTGTTAATCAAGAATAATCCCTCAAAACAACAGATGTTTAACTGGTATGTTTTCCAATTGAAAACACAGTCTTAAAAACACAGAAACAATTGGGAAGCCTGGCTCTGTTAGATTGTTATCCTTGAGAAAGAAGGTGAGTTCTTTCTGGCATAGAAAGAGTTTCAACCCAGCATAGATCTGCTTAGGCAAGTGAGCATGGCATTGTGCCAGTAACCATCCCCTTTCCATCATCACTCAGAAGTCAGAACTATTATATTGTCATCATAGAATAAGTTTAGCACCCCTTTTTTTTTTTTTTTTTTGCT
This sequence comes from Dicrurus megarhynchus, assembly GCA_013399195.1. Lineage (NCBI taxonomy): Eukaryota > Metazoa > Chordata > Aves > Passeriformes > Dicruridae > Dicrurus > Dicrurus megarhynchus. Next base: position 10,449 of record VXAD01012654.1, on the reverse strand, counting down.
TTTTACTGTGGAATTCAGTAAAGCCAAGTACTCTTTTTCAATAAAATGCATAAAACTCCTGCTAGATAAAGCACCAGCCCTACTAGTAAAATGCACACAGCTCTAGAAACACCCCCAAGTACTGTAAAAGAAAGCACTGGCTTCACTAAGTAAGCACCAGGAAAAGTGTGAGCTAAAAGTGTAGAAATGAAGAGTATGTGCTCTGGGAAGCATTAGAAAGGAATGAGCACAGTCATCAGCAGGGAGCCAAAAGTGCCTTAATTTGCATGCATGGTAGTCTCTGATCTGTAAATAAGAGCAATTAAATCAGAATACTGCTACTGTCTGAATATTGTTTTACAGTGGCCCATAAGAACATTCAGATTGTTTGTGCAGCTGCCAAGGCCTCTGCTTACCCTGCAGAATACTTTGTTATCTAGGGGATTTCTGCTCAGGCATGAGAAACACACACAGTTGACTCTGAGGCCACCAAAATACCAGAAACTCTGATATTTTTTATTTCAGCAGAAATGTCTCTCAGGTATGCAAGCCATAGACACATCACCTCCACTGGGATCCAGTGGTTCTCTGGAGACAACCTCACTAATCTCAAATGTAGTACACAGGTACAAAAGCAAAAGATTTGTTATTTTGACAGGAGAGAAAGAAAATAAAACCAGGATTCACAGACCTTGTCTTAAATAAAAAGACAAATCACAACCCCCCCACAAAAAAAACCTCCAAGAATATTGTGACCACAATTCAAATCTTTTGCATACACAAAACCAGTAGCTATATGTGACGCTAACAGAAATTACCTTTTAAAAGTGTTGCCCAGCATGACCAATGACTTTTTTTCCTGAAGCAGAAATTGCTTCTAACCCTTCCTTAAAGTTTGCTAGAAAATGGACCCTTTTTTCTTTTCATTTGCACATGGCTCCCCAGTCATTTCTCTACTCTCCTGCCTCTTAGCCCAAGAAAAGTGCTGCAAAACCTTTCTCATAATCCTTCTTAAGGGCTGGTCACACCTAAATAAACATCTTTATAGGACTGTTCTTATTTTCCTAGAGGGATAGGATTTCTTTGACTGTTTCTTTAGCCATCTGTACCAACCCTGCTATTCTGCACAGATTCAGATGCTGATTTTCTGCTATACTTTTGGCTATTGCAGCATCTCCCTTGTCCATGTTCATTACTTTTCTTAGAACACTAAATTCCAATTATATTTCAGTCGAGTACAGTGACAGGAGAAATAGATCAATTTCTCCTGAAATGTTTCCATACACTTTCAAAACATAGATTATCATAGATCTTGGAAAGTCTATATTTGTTTTAATCTTCATCTGGAATAATCACACATTACATCTTTGCACTGCACTTTCATGCATATATATGAATGAAATAAATATAGATAGACACAAAAAAATAAACTCCTTATATTTCCTCCACGCTTCTTTTAATGTGGGAAATGCTATTCTGTTAATATCTGCCGGCCAGGCTGTTCCCAGCCTGGCTCGCAGGTTAACGGGGTCCGCGTGAACCAGCGACTGAATTGATGGTAACTGAGGTTTGCGTGCCTCAGTTTACCAGTACGGCCCAACGCCTCCTCACAGCATGTAGGCATGCTGTAGCCAGCAGCGGAAGGTACGGAGAAAAGAGTGGAAACTCTGTCAGCTTCATTCCAAGTTTATTTTCTCCTGCCCTCGAGAGGGCAGGGGCCAGTTAGCTTGAAGGGGAGCTGAAGCAGAGAGACCCCGTTTGTTCTCTCCCAGAGAGTTTTAAGGTGTTACATCATCAGGTAGAGATAACAGAATTGACCAATCATGAAAGAAGGTACATGATAGTAAACCAATAAAGACCCCTCAGGGGAGGAACAATATCAAACTAACAAGTAACAAGACAGCTAGAGGGTATTTCAAATCACACTGGCCTGTTACTGGACTTGAAACTTCTGTGAGTGACATGCAAGGGGTATGTTGCTAGGCTATAGGACAGCAACACTATTCCACATCAATATTAGAAGAAGCTGTCTTTTGAGTGCAAACTCTTCCACTCTGCCAGAACTTGTTTCATTCCCTCCTCCTGAAGACACAGAGGTTCACCAAAAAACCACCCTGTAAAAGCAACATTTGCGATCTTCTTTCATACTGTTTTTTCTTCAGCAAATCTCTGCTCCTCCCTTTCGTTAATCACAAGCAATCTTTATGCTTATTCCTTCTCAGTTTCTTCTCCAAAGGCCTCGTGCTGTTTCCACAGATCTTTTCCTCTGATTGCATTTCCATGTACCGTACCACAGTTAGGACTAATGCTGTCAATGAATCTCACTTTTTTGTTTCCCAGTTTCTACTTTCAGATTACTCAACTCCAGGGGAATGCAGATAGGCCAGCTTTTCTTTTACTGTCGATCATTTTATCATTATCAGCAACAATTTTCTCTGTTTTCCTCTGTCTCCAGCACACAATGCTTGATGAGCTCTGTTACTGAACCACCATGAAACAAATTGTCATGTTCCACTATAATTTGCAGGGAAAGATGGCTTCCACAGAAAATAACTGGTTTTAAAAATCATAATTCAATTTACATGGTAGTTATTAACAGCAGGCTCCTTTCACCCTTCCTTTTATTTTCAGGTTGCCACTTTCTATCACATAAGGTTATATCTCTACTGAAAACACCCACAATCAACAACAACAATAAAGACCAGTTGTCAGAGTCTCCAGGCAGCTGAGGACTATTGATAGTCATATGATTAAAGAGATTAAGTTTGTTGAAGCCTATTTTTAACACCAGGAATTTTGCTTTGAAAAAATGAACCTTTAAAAATTCTTCACAACTGCCATGAGCTCATTCCTTCATATCTGCATGGAGTAGAGCAGGGTGCTTTTCTATAAACACACAATCCAAGATTAGTTGTTGTTTTTTTTAAATAAAAGAGTAAAATAAATTGAAAAAGTGTCTCAGCAAGTCCTCAAAATGACATAATTTTATATCCAAGATACTCCACTTTTGATACGTATTCTGAAGCAGATGGTAGATCTTGGAAGAAAATGAAGAATAAGGATTCAGCCACAGCAAAATGTTCTGGAAAATTAATGCAGATTATAATGTAAAAAAATTATAAAAGATGCAAGATTGATGTATCAATCTTATCTATTTTAAAGTGAACTCGAGAGCTACACAAACATAAGGCTACAACTTCATGGCACAAAGAAGGTGTCATTTCAAAGAGCTGTAGAGGCTCTTCTCATTCTTCAATGAATGGGAATTACCCCTTGTTTAAATAGTATGGCGCTGCTAATATTTGCCAAGAACTGTAATTCCTGGAGTGCAAGCTCCAAAGAAGTCTCTTTGAGTTTGAAATCTGCTGGAAACTGAGATCCTAGAAGCTTCCTTAGATACCAGCGGGAAGAAAGTAGAGCCTCATGTTACTCTGGAACTGTTAAGGAAAGTTCAGGTTTCTCCACCCAAAGCAGTTTCCATTATCTTATTCCACATTTCCTCTAGTGATCTACAGAAAGACTTGAGAATTCTAATTAAATTCCTGGTGATCCATAATTGAAAAGCACCATCAATACAGAGATTCTGAGTATCTCAAAAAAGGAAGTGAGCTTGACCCTGAATCTTAGAAATGGAACAAGATATTCAACCAGAAAATGAATGATATTCAGCTAGTTTCTGCACAATAAGCAATAAACAGGGTTACCACTGCACCTTGGGAGATCATTTAGTGGCAGCTACAGAGAGGAAAATATGGTGCAGCTACAAGCTGACTACAATGAGGGTGCCCCATGCACCTTGCAGGCGTGAAGTCCTCCTATTCTAATAAAAAATTCTTAAGTCCTTGTACACAATCTGCAATAGTTCTCTGCAGATGAGAAAAACAATACTCCAAATTCAAAAAAATAATAATATCATTGTGAAGTGTATCATAAAAAGGAGGCAGTCAAAATCTCTGAAAACGTGATTTTTATACTGCTTATGGCAATTACTGCAGTGTCCTAAAGTGTCTTATTTTCTAGAAGGTACAGAGAAGGTCATTCAGCTTTGCTCATTGTCTCATGAGAATATCTGCAATAAGAATATCTTCACAGGTTTCAAAGTAAAGACTGTAATAAACTTAACAAACAAAAAGGTGGCATTTTATCTGATTTGAATAATCTTCAAAGACATTTTGATGTGTTTGAGAAATGTTTTTCTCCAAAGCATATGATTTGTTTCCTGGTTTATAATCATGGACTGCCTAACAAATATCCTTACTTTGTTACCTGGTTTAGATTATCCCAGAACAAAAACACGCACTTAACATCCAGGATTTACAGTATACTGACTAACTCTCAAAACTTTATTCTAATCACTACATTTTTAAAACTGAGGTACAAAAGTGTGGCAAGTCTGCAGTTGCAAAAGCTGACTGCTTTTAAATCAAAACAGAGATCAAATTTAAATGGCAGCATATTTTATAAAATAATACCTTGGTTAAGGTTTAACAACTTAACAATATAAAACTTTTGGTACGTTGTTTTAAGCATTTTGGATTATGCAGGACAACATCATATAATTACCTCGAACAATTTCCTAATGGCACCATCAGGCAAAAAAAAAGGGCTTTTGTTCCCAGACAAAAAAAGTACATTTTTTCTTTCTTGCAATGGAAGACAATGTTTACTGAATCATACTGACACATTCTTGGCCCAACATGAAGCTGATATGATACTAAACTAACCTCAAATAGTAATTAGATATGATTTCATTTCATGTAAGAAGCTAATTTAGTTTTAAAGGCTTTGCTTGGTAGGTAAACATGTATAAGGCATTTTATTAAGTCAAAGGGTATAAGAGTAGCAAAGCAGCAAAGTAAGTGCTATATTTGGTCTTGAACATACATAATTTAAGCCAATGTCAGACCATCTATGTTATAGAGAAAATTTAATTAGTGATTTTCTGTTTTGTGCTACACCAGTTACCAACCAAGAAGGATTTATGTACTATTTTTGAGAGACAAGTGTTCAGTCATTCACTATTTCTACTTGGAACACTTTAATGACTCAGCTAGACCTCCAAAACCCCTGCCTGAACCTGCTAAAAATGTCTGCTGTTTTTCAACAGATTTCTTTAAAGTGAATGTTCATTCAAAATGAAATTAATTTGTTCACTTTTTCCATGATGATATTCCCCAGCTTCCTGCTTCTGTATTCACCTTTCTTGAACTCTCTCTTGGCTGTCAACCCTGTTGGTTTCTCTCTCCCCAAAGATACACCCTTCAAAGTTTTTTCCATTTCCAAGCTTCCGATTCCTGTCCTGATTGTCTCTCTGCTTCTTTTCTTGGTCTCTCTTTTGAGGGATGAGTTTTGTGTTCCCCATATGATTATTTCTGCAGTGCAGTACAGACATTGCCAATCTTGATTTAAACAAGATAATTCCCATAACCCAATCTTGCCATAACAGCACAGAGCTCCACTTAGGCTATTTTCTTCCTCTTCTCCCCACTTCTTGTTTACATATTTGCCATACACTGGGATTTTGATTTTAAAAAACTTTCTGGTTAAAGCAGAATCTTGTTAAAGTGCTGGCACAACCAGCTGACACCACCAATCCTCTTATTTAGTTTTTTTAAACCCTCAGGGCTCCCTTCTACAACCTCTCCACAAGCCAGGTGGTTAAGAGGAGAAGCAAAAGAAAATAAACAATATACAAATAATAAAGATACTACTGGTTTAGTTTTTTCTACCAACTCATTTTTCTTTCAATTATAATTATTACCTGTGCGAAACTGTAGGCTTGTACAAGGCACTGTTTGCATAACGAGGGGGAAGCATTTAGTTCAGAGTAGTATAATTCAGGCATCAAAACAAAACTCCTGCTATGTTTTAGCCATAGTTGCTGTCTGCAACATGACTGTGCCAAAGAAAGTTAGGCATATTTTTTGCTGTCAGCTTAAACCCACATTTAAGGTAATTTGAAACAAAGCCTCAGGCTTCAGTCTTGCAGCTTGAGACCAATTCCATCCGTATTAATGAGCTCTATAATTGTCCTATATAACATAGCTTTCAAATCCATAAACCTTTTAAAATTATTTAAATCTCATTTTAAACTTAGAGAAATACTTCGTGGATTCTGCTTCCACTTAGCAGAGAAGACTTCAAGCTAAAAGTGTTTAAGCTGTATATCTTTCGTATCAAAATGGTTTTGAAAATCAAGTATCTGCATTCAAGAATTAACTTTTTTTTATCATGCAATATTACTCCGCAGCAAAATAACCTTAGATAGAAACATGACACATTTTTATCTATCACTTTCTTAAACTTACAACCAGGCTCAACCAGATCACTACAGCTCAGACATTTCAGACATGTTAATCAGAATGCACATGTAAAACAGGAGCAATTACACACAATGATTGCTTTAGTTGGTCTCAGAATCCAAGCTCTTTATGGCTCATCCTACCTTTAAAATGCAGAAGCAAAATGGTTGATCAAGATGCTTGTGTCTGAGAGATCATCTTATTTTAGAAAAAGATATCCTTGAATTAAAGCATTTTCCCCAAATTCACCACACTCATTATCTTAAAATAAGTGTTATGATCTCAACATTTAGAGTGACTTTAAAGAAGCTTGATCCCATATTAAAGAAGCCAGTAGCTCAGATCTGTATTTCCTTCTCTATTTCTGCAGACTACTTTAACAACTCTGACTAAAACCTTACCAAAATTCCCTGAAAAGAAAAAAAGTTGGCTGCAAAAAACCAAAGTTTCTACAGACTTAAGCATTTTTTGAATCACTGCTTGACATTTGATATTTCCTAGCAAAACCAGGAAAGTGTCAAGATCTGTTCCTAGCTATACCAGTGAAAACTGGGAGAAATTCAACTGATTTCAGAATATCCATGGATTTACATTGGCTATGGAGTCCTTCCTCTGAATTTTTGCTACAGTGTTTATTCCCAGGGGATTCTAGTAATCCACAGGACATAAGGTGGTAATAAAAACTTTTCAAATTTGCTTAGAACCACCTGAGTGTCAGCTCCCCTCTCTGAAATTACTCTCACACCTATGCAAATAGGGCAGTGTTCACCAGATTTCCCACTTTGAGAAGCTGAAGAGAATCTCAGCTTATTCTGTTGTGATGAATTCTGACACAGGATTCTTGGCTTTGTGTTTTATCTACACCTGCTTATTCCTTTGGTTTTGTCTGTTCTGATGTGTTCACACTGTACTCAATGTTAAATTTTTATTTTTGTCTTTTACCTTTTTATTAATCAAAAGATATAGAAGCGGTTGATCTGTACAAGCCAACAGAAAAAAAACAAAACAAAACAACACAGGCACAAGTGCATTTTAGAGTTATCACCAAGAATGTGGTATCCTCCCCAAACACTTCAAAGCCATATCCAGTTTTGCTTGCTGTGTACAGCTGAAACTATCTGGCACTGATAAAAAGAAAGGATTACTGTAAGAGGTTATGAACCTTTACACCTAAATGTGTTAATATCCTTCAAATTCCCTTTTCACAACTACTTCCTAAAACTCAGTTCAAGAATACTGAATTGAAAGTTCAGAAACATATAGGTAAGTTTTAACTAAATCAACAGGTCTAATGATAACTGCCCAAGGTAAAAAATCTGCCTTGAAATGAAGCAGGTTTCCTTTCATTTCTGTAAGCCTGAGGCCTTAATTCTCCAACTTCTTGCACTGACATTCTTGTGAGTAAATGTTAGCAGTACATTTTGCAGATGCAAAAGGCTTTGAGAAATGCCCAGCACTGAGGGATCAGATTGAGAGCAGAGATCTCAAGGGAATATTTTTTATAGACTACACTGGAAGAGCATAATTTCTTTGACCACGGCATTAAAGTTGTATATTTTTGCACTCCACTTGTATGCTGCAATGTTGTTCTAAAGCCAATGGCAGAGTCACCAGATTAAAACATGTTTCATTTTTTCTCTTCAAAACTTCTTGAAATCTCTCATGGAACACATTGTATCTACTAAAAGACTATTTTTTTAGATTCTTATATTTAGAGGGGGCAGAGGATTTTTCATGTTGTTCATTTTATCTTTGTTTTTTTTTCTTTTTTCAGGCAAGCATCAGACAGGGAGTCACACCCCTTAGGTTTTGCCTGTGCTTAAATTGAGGGAATACATAAGAAGGGCCCTGCTGTGCTGCCATCACAGTTCACTCCAGTTTTCTTCCCTAAGAACAGTAGCCCTGCCCCACCAAGAGGATTGGAAGACATTGTGCTGTCTGCCCCATGGACATTCCTATTGCTCTGCTAAATGAAGCACAATTCATCCTTCATCCACTCAGAGGCAGCCAACATTCCACAACTTTTCCTTTAGCAGTGTCCTCCAAGTAGGAAGGATTGAGACTTTAGCACTCCTTTTTCCATTCCATGTCTTTTCCCAGCTTTGAGATGCTGGCTTTTCTCTTGGCATTCAAGATTTCCAAATAATGCAAACATCAAAATCCTATTCACAAAGCAAAGAAAGCATCCTCAATTCCCCACACCGCCCACCTTTCCCATGACACAGCCTTGCCAAACAGCCAATAAAATCCCAATCCTCTGCTGGTATCCATGGGTGTGTGAAGATATTATTTCATCTACCCATTGCTGTTAATGCTTTGACTGCATTCACATGCAAGGCAGTCATGGAAGGAGCTATTTATACTTGTTCAGCACCAAAACCCCCACCTCTGGCTGGGACTCACTGGCTGTGGCTCAGGTCTGGCCTGTGTGGGCCAGGGAGAAATGTTTTCCTGCTTGTTGAAACACAGGCTAAGAAATGCCTAAATATATGATGGAAGTAGGAGGCAAGAGTGAAAGAGAGAGAAAGAGCAAGAGAGAGAGACAGAGTCTTACTGAGGACAGATCTTCCTGGAGTTGCAAACTGGGTTTTTCAGAATAGGAAAAGTATCTGATGGCTGTTTCTCTCATATTCTGAAAAAACAGAACTTATTTACAAAACAAATACACTGAAATTGTACGAAAAGTGTTACCAGTTTCTCCACCTACTCGTGTTCTTGCAGGATCTTTGATTTTGACTAATTCGTCAGGTTACTGGAGTCATGGTAGCAAATTCAGCTCCTGTTGGTATTACACCTTACTTTCAACAGTATGAGATAGCAATTTACATACAAATTAATCAGTCTTTTCCTCAATAGCACAAAACAGCTTTCCTGAGCTTATAAAAACAAGGCTACCCGTATATAAGCATTGTTTGCTGAAGTCAAGCCTGTATCATTGCATTTACAAATCAGCACAAGTCTGCCAAGACCCTCAGTGCTTTCCTGTGCAGAAAGCTCAGCAGTTTGGCAGATTGCAGGCACAGATTCAAAATCATGCTTTAGGGGATAAAATTTGCTATTCTTCAAAGGAAAGGTGCTATATTAAATATAAGCAAATCAGATACGACCTGTAGAGGGTGCCATGGCAAGCTGTGCGTGAAAAGAGAAAATAACGATCAGCTAAGTTCTTAAACACTGAGTGAAAATATACATTCCCCTGAAAGGTATGATTAAATTCATAGAGAGGTTTGAGGTGGTTTTTTTCTTCAACTGCTTTGGTCTCTTTCTTTACTAAGTCTAGATATACAGGCTGGAAAGGGGAAAAAAAAAAGAAAAAAGAGCAAGTTATAAATAAAGGACTGACGTTAGGAGAGCTGATAAAATATGAACACCATTCCAAGGAGCTTAATGTGTCATAGCTGCATAATAGAAAAGGGAGTGAGTGCGTATGTGCCCCTGCTGCTTAAAAGTAGGTTTGATAAGGCAGCACAAGTGGAAAATTCCCTCATTGGCTACTTTCCAAGGAATCCATTCAGCTTATGAAAAAAATGATGTTTTAATTGATATCAAGTGTATGGATTGAGTTTTTTGTGTTTTTTCTACACAAAAACAAATGGAAAGAGGAGTGAGACAATGAAACAAGGAATTGGGCTGCGGTGAGTGCCAAGAATTAAGGAGTGAGCACGGCTGGGCCAGAGACACACTCCCCTAGGCATGCCTTTCGCATTGTCAATGTCCCTGGAGCTCTGGGCTTTGTGGTTTTCTTAAACCTAACCCAAGGCATAACCCTAACCCTAACCACAGACTGACCCAGAAACTTGGCATTGGGCTGTGGCAAGTACGAAGAATAATGGAGGGTACAAGGTCGAGGCAGCACCACACTATCCTTGGCATGCCATTCTCCTTGTCAGTGTCCTTGGAGCTCTGGGCTTTGTGGTTTTCTGAACCCGAAAACAGGGCCTAACACTAAACCCAGCCCTACTAGGAACCAGAACCTGGCATTGGGCCAACAAGAGAGCACATGAGAAAGGAGTAAGCAATGTTGGGGCCGTGTCGGACACCCCTAGGCATGCCTTTTGCATTGTCAATGTCCCTAGAGCTCTGGGCTTTGTGGTTTTCTGAACCCTAACCCTAGGCGTAACCCTAACCCTAGCCCTAGACGGAACCACAAACTGGCATTGTGCTAACG